>JABSTQ010011585.1:0-254302 GCA_013358835.2 Ixodes persulcatus
AGTAAACGCTCATGCCGTAGGTATTTGAAAGTCAGTAAATCAAGTCGCTCCTCTGCGGTTCCAAGTCACGTGTTTGTTTTCCCGCGCGGCACGTCGTATACGAAAAAAATTATATGAATTTATTTCTGATATGTTTATTGGACATATTCATATCAGTTGGCAAATGTTGCATATCAGTTCTTATATGTCGCATATCAGTTTTTGGGTATCTCATATCAGTTTCATATATCGCGTATCAGTTTTTGGAAATTTCATATCAGTTTCATATGCCGCATATCAGTTTTTGGATATTTCATATCAGTTCTTATATAGGTTCATATAATTTTTTTCAGTAGGGTAGTCCATTGAAACTCATGAAGGTAGGGCGAGGGAAAGAAATCCCGGGGAGGAGGAAGCAGAGGTAACGCCGGAGAGGGGAGGGGGAAACCTCCTCCTCTCTCCAGCGTTTTGTCTGCGTCCTCCTCCCCGGCCTTCCTTTCCCTCGCCCTACCTTCTTGAGTTGTAACGGACTATATAGTCCATTGAAACTCAAGAACGTAGGGCGAGAGAAAGGAAGCAGAGGGAGCGCTGGAGAGGAGAGGGGAACACTTCCTCCTGTTTCCAGGGTTCCGTCTGCGTCCTCCTCCCCGGCCTTCCTTTCCCTCGCTCTACCTTCTTGAGTTACAATGGACTATATAGTCCATTGAAACTCAAGAAGGTAGGGCGAGGGAAAGGAAACACGGGGAGGAGGAAGCAGAGGGAACGCTGGAGAGGAGAGAGGTAAACCTCCTCCTCTCTCCAGCGTTCCGTCTGCGTTCTCCTCTCCGGCCTTCCTTTCCCTCGCCCTACCTTCTTGAGTTGCAATGGACTATATAACGCAGAGGAAACGCTGGAGAAAAGAGGGGGAAACCTCTTCCTCTCTCCAGCGTTCTGTCTGCGTCCTCCCCCCCGGCCTTCCTTTTCCTCGCCCTACCTTCTTGAGTTGCAATGAACTATATAAAGCAGAGGAAACGCTGGAGAGGAGAGGGGGAACCTCCTCCTCTCCAGCGTTCTGTCTGATTCTTTCTCCCGGCCTTCCTTTCCCTCGCCCTACCTTTTGATTTGCAACGGACTATATAGTACATTGAAACTCAAGAAGGTAGGGCGAGAGAAAGGAAGCCCAGGGAGGAGGAAGCTGACGGAACGTTGGAGAGGAGAGAAGGAAACCTCCTCTTCTCTCAAGCGTTCCGTCAGCTTCCTCCTCCCCCGGCTCCCTTTTCCTCGCCCTACCTTCTTGAGCTGTAACATAGAATAGTAACTCCAAGCAATCGAAATAGTAATCAAAATATCATTTGTCCCAGGCAAAATTTTACTATATAAAGAATAACTCTAGTTATCAAGAGTGTAAGCGAAACGCGACTGCTAAAGACACATAGACACGTGTATATAGGTGGATCAAATTAACTGACGGAGGGACTAAATTGGTTAGCACTGGGATTAAATTGATCTTCGTTTGGATTAAAATGAGCGGGAAAGCCTAGAACGCGTCACCGAGTGCTGGCGTCGCGCTTGCTGTGAGACGCTGAAGGACGCGCTGGAGGCGACGCTGACGCGAACATAGGCGGCACTGCGTCGATCCGCTAAACACGACGTTTTGGGGGAAATGGCGCGAGCCTTGTTTTCTATAGTCCGTAAGATGTGAAGAGTTCAGCGGAAGCTCTTCCCACCTCTTTTCACCTGAGCAGAGCAAGCGTTCTCCAGCGTTCGATCTGTGAATGTGGAAAGAGGGGAGGTGCTTTCCTCGAACTGTTAGTCGATTCTCATTGAGAATGAATCGACTAAATGGCTGCCGTGCTGCGCATTCGGAAAACAAAAACGTGCAATTGGGAAGGACCCGAGATTCATGATTGGGCTATTTTGAGCACGTCGTTATTGCGCTCTTCTGTAATTACACGCGTCTAAATTAGTCGGTAATCGTAGCGCGCGTCCTCTTTTGAGCACTCGGCTGCCTCCATTTCCACTGGATGGAAGCGCCCAAGGACAGGGACAAAGTGAAAATGGTTCGTCGTTACCTTTTTTGGCGCTCCGTGTTTTCGTTACCTTCTTCACTTCATCCCTGTCTTTCGGCGCTTCTATTCAGTCATGAAGCAACTAGCCCAGCTGAACTTTTTGCTCCATCCCCGGGTTTATTTGGAGGGGTTGGGGGATTTTGTTTGTTCATGTTTGGGTGACTGGAAACGTGAATGCGTAGAGATGTGCATATCTCCATTAATGGTACTAGGGACTACCCAGTTTTCAGGGAAACTGGGTGCAATGTGGCAGATAAACATAAACGTAGAAAACAAAGTTAAAGTAAAAAAAGAGATCGCAAGGCATAGTCATTTTGTCAATTGCTGTAAATGTGTGATAGCAGGTGATGATTTGTGTTTTCTTTTCTACAGGAATTTAACGGATATATATATTCCCTGCTGTATTTAGAGGGAAAATTTTGAAGCCGGGTCACGTACCACTGTTGAATCCCTTGACACTGTGATGTCACGCGACATTATGAAGTCATGCGACGCCATGATTGATATTGGGACGTCACATGACACGATGATGTCACGTGACACTGCGACGATACGTGAAAGTGTGACGCCTTGCAATCAGACAAACTCGAGTAAGAAAGTTCCAAGGTGGGTCCCCGCATAAATCTATCGCTTTAAGAATCGTTGCTTTGGATAGCAGAAGTCGTCGCATAATTCCATGACAAGTTTCCCGTTCCACGCTCACGTATACCATGTGGTTCAGAAGGGTGCAGAGACTTGGGTTAACGCGCTTCGGGTGTTCCGCCGCTGCACCAGTAGCGGCTTGCAGATTTGCTTGGACCATTGCTGAACCTCAGTCACGCGCGTTTCCTCGGGCGATTATTAGCCACGCGGGCGACTAGCAAGCGTTACCGTGATCGAAGTTTGCGATTGGCCAGACTATACAGCTTCCTGTATACTGATAAGGTCTGCCCAATGGCGGGTTCGTGGCGAGGTAAATCCTGCCAATCACGCCGAGGCGAATCCTCGTCGAGACGTCACGAACGTAAACCGTAAGAGGGCGCCACCAAAACATCTCGGCGGTAACAGACACAGCGATGTGTAGGTATAAGGTTTAAAAGCGCAAACAGACAGGGAAAATAGAAAATAACACAAACGAAAGGCAGAAGGCGCTACTCTCAACTGATTCATTGCAAGACCGTTCAACGCTTATATGGACGGCTCATCTACCGTTTACATTTCAAACAACGCCAACAGCCAATAAAACACTTTACAGACACCCATCTAGATAGGTGACCTCTTTATCTATTAGGCTAACAGATGGCGCGCTGATGCACTTGTCATTCTTCTTTTTAATAAACAAAGCCTCTAGGATCTTCAGCTCTGTTTTTTCTTTCGCTTTTTTCAAGACCGTTGTTAACTCTAAAAACGGTACGTAGCCACAACGCTTACAATGCTCAGACAGATGACCCCCCGAATTGTTGCGTACAGATAGTTTGTGTATTCTTGCCCAGCCATTGAAACAGCGACCTGTTTATCCTATATAAACTTTTCCGCAACTAAGCGGTATTTCATAGATGACGTTAGTGACACAGTCAGAATATTGGCTTATATACTTCTTGGAGCACATAACTTTCTTTTTTCTAGTCATCATCGGACAAATCTTTACCAGTTTGCAGGGCGCAGAAAAAACAATGTTAGCATTGTACCTGCCGGCAAGCTTTTTTATGTTGTGTGAAACTCTGTGCAAGTACGGAATGACATGAACTCTTTTTTATATTTTTTTTATGTGATACTACCATTCTGTTGGTTCTTTTGTTTGATTTTTTGAAGCAGGCCTTGACAGACACAAGAAATCAGCCATGAAGGGAACCCTGCAATTCGTAGCCTTTTTATCTGTATATCAAAGCTAGTCGACATTTGGTGATTACAACTTTTTGCGAATGCTGCCTGGAGGCAGGTTATAGCGATTCCCCTCTTAATGAGCTTAGACTGAGCACTGTCAAACGACTCTAGGCTTTTCGTTGACCGCGGTTTATACATCCAACAAAAATGGTCTCCAGAAAAATTGATCATAAGATGTAAGAATTAGATGCGCTTGTCATCCGGCATCTCCCAAGTGAACTTTAGACCTCCTGATGCCTCTTTGAAGGCTCGAACAACTTTCACAACAACTTCATCCAAATTAATATCAGTATTTAAAATTACAAGGAAATCGTCAACAACACCTGGAAAACCACAGGACGGAATGTGTCGGTCCTACCGCGGCGGAAGGAGACATCGGCAACGACGTCGTTCGTAGTAGCCCGAAAGACACGCGACCAACTATCGGGGTAAAAACAGAAAGAAAGAGAAGGAAATGAGAGAGTGTGGGGACGTCGGAAAGCAGAGCTCCAGTTGGAATGATCGGGGGGGGGGGGGGGGGGAGGCGGGGGGCAGACGCAAAGCTAGAAAAGCTAGCAAAGCCAAGACCGAAGCCTAAGCTTCAGTCGTCACTTGTAGCACGTCCGGCGAGTTTGGAATTCGCGTGGACGGCTGTCTAAGAGGTAAAGCTTCGGGCTCGACGTCTACTCACGTGTCCCCAGTAGCGGAAAATGACGCCGAGCGACTGCACCCTGGGATCCAGAGAGGCGTAGTCCGCCAACAGTCTCGAAGTCTTGATGGAGTTGGCGTTGTTCAGGCTGATCTCACACTTGAGATCTGTCAAACCGTCCACGAAGCGAAATCTGGGTACTTTCGCCAGGAAGTCGCGTTCCGGGGACGAGAAGTTGTCTGGATGTGAAAACACAGAAAGAGAGCCGGTTCAGAAGCACTCGCATGGACACTACCCGTTTGGGTGCAGTGTCTAGAATGCATCTCCGACTGCTGGTGTCTTCTGCCGTGGGATCAATTTCCAGGGGGAGTATATTACTTCCGGTTGGCTATTGTTTTGGTTCATTTTTGAGGGACCCTCGGCAATTAGCGCATACTTCAAAAAGTCTCACCACCGAGGACTAACTGCAATACCTCGCAAAATTTGCTTATACGAGATCAATGTGCCTTCCCGATCCCTCGGGAGAGGGGAAGAGCGCTTGTTCCTCAAAGAAATGACAAATCTGCCGAAAGTATCGTGGGCGCATCTTCAGGAACACTTATACGACTCGTCTCGCCCACTAACCTGAAAACGGCTTAAAACCTACAAAATCCCTAAATGCGTTCCAACTACTTCGTGAACGGCAAGGCATAGGCGGTGGGCACCTACCTCCCCCAAGCGCTGAAGATATGTGCCACCGAGCCTTCCCGCAGGGATGGCCGAGCCAAGTATTGGTTTTAGCAGACAATCTTTCGAAAGTTTTTATTTCGCTTTGTCTCAGTAATGCACAAAAACAATTCTAGAGTTTTGACTCGCTTGCTTTGTATTCAGGTTTATCTCCAAGAGCCTCATGCACATTGCATTTGTATGCGCTGTAGTGGCCCATCGTTGTACGGAGATGGTCGATTGAGCAGCCACATTCTCACGCTTAGCCATCTGTCGGAAGCACATTGAAGTAGCTAGCACCATCTGCCAATGCAGTCGTCTTGCGATCATCCAGGCTCGGCGGCATCCCTCGTCTCGAGATAATCTAAATAACTTCACTCGTGGCATTTTGATTGTGCCGGTACGCATCGGTAACTTAAAAGGCACGTTTCACAATATACCGCTTTTCCGTACAGATTGTGCTCTGAAGTGTAAGTTGCGCACTTTATAACGCTTTCCACGGGGACACCAGCCCTCGAACGCATTCCGTGTTGAAAGAGAAGGGATGCAGAGATCAGAATGCAACTCACCCTCGTCTTGGGTGATCTTGTCCGAAAGCTCCACGAGGAGCTCGGCCACCTCAGTTCTGCCGGTCGAGGACAGGTCCAGGTTCACTTCGCTGTTGTACAGGCCAAAACCGTTGACCGAGGACCCGTGGAGGGTCAGCTTGATGTCTGCATAATAAACACAAAGGGTCAATAAAAACAATTGCGCGGACGGTCGCGCGACACGATGCGAACGGACAGCATGAGCTCGTGCGACATTTAATTGATACTGTGTCGTGGTTGACTGGAACCTCCGGTGACACTTCATGTTCGCGCACAGTGTGATCTTGATGTCGAGTGCGTTCCATCCTAGCACCCAGGGCGAGACGGTCAGTGCCTCACGACGACGACGACGACGTTCTCTCTCACGGGCGTGTTTACAACCTCAATCGAATACCCATCGACTCTGTGGCTCAAAATTCCTATCCAATAAACAGCCAAAAGTCATGAGATTGGTTACAGCTAACAGTTACATGTTAACATTTTCTTGACCATGGAGAAAATGTGCGTTTGTGTGGCTTTTTGTTGCGTTTATTCGTTGAAGAAACTATTGGATTTACGAGATGATGTCACGCGTAAAAATAAAGCTAAAAAAAGGGCATTTGGATCATGCAAATGTCAATGTAGACTAATTCGCCAAATGCAATAGTTTTTAAAAAATTGGGGGCGCCAACAAAGGGAAGATATGACGATGGCTCAAAAGGAAAAAGCGCAACCAAAACTGCAGTCTTCAACTACTTACGAGATGGTGCGGGGAACGTGATAGCTCCAGAGCAGTTTTGAAATGGGCCTCCGCAAATATAGATCACGGGTGATCGACGCGCTGTGGCCGAGGCCAGGAAAGAGTTTCGTGCACTGTAGCTACAATTCTCACCGGGCAGGGTTTCTCGAAGGGAGGCCTCCAGCTTCTCGGCAAATGCTTTTCTCAGCTCCACCTTCTCCTTGGTCAGCCCGTATCCGCTCACACTTTGAAGCAAGGAGTCGATGGCCTTGACCTGGACTTTCACCGGGTGCGGGATGTTCTTGACGTCCATCCGCATCTCGCTCACCTGCAAGACGGTGGCAATCAAAACCTTCAGAAAATCACTCGTAACTTTTGAATGAGACAATGGTTTCTTCCAAAACTTTCTCATTCGGTTCGAACCGGTAGCGCTACATCCGGGAGGAGAATGTGCGTTTGGTGATGCAGTTTATTGTTACGGTGAAAACAAAACATTACATATTTCTTTGGGGGGACACCCTGTACAAATACAGGGTGAAACAAGGAGACGGCAGGCTCTTTAAATCAACCGGAAAATTCGGTTTCTTAGCCTATCGCGCTACGACTTTGTGCAGCGTTGCCCACAGATGGTGCATTTTTTTCGTAAAATTTGCAAAGAACGCACTTACCTGAGGAAAAAGTTAAAGAAAGAAAAAGGCTTAGCTCCTATGAAAACGCAGCGACGCCACCAGTCTTCAAACAACACGGCGCCGTTTCGCACGGGAGACAAGAGATGGCGCAACGAACGCCGCCAACGAACGAGCATACGCCTCACCCAGCGCAGGATGGCAGGAGAGCTCGGAGGCCGTCGCCTGAACTCCGTTCGGAAGCGTCGGCGGACTTCTTTCGTCCTATGGCACTCCCTGTACCAAAGTACGACCTTAGCTCGTTCGCTGGGAGTTAAACGCACCATACCGACGTCAAACGTAAGAAAACAGCGCGAATAACAGTCGCAGAACCAAAGGCAGACGCGGTAGTAAAGACAAACTGCAAAGCAGACGACATCAGTACCCCGAAAAAAAAAAACAGTCAAAATAACCCGACAAACCATTTTTTTTTAATCGATTATGTGTCCATTCAATGTGTTTTATTAGTAAGGATGATAAAATAATGCATTGCCAACTGATATCAGAAAAGCTCGCGCCGCTTTTGAGTCGAAAAGATTGTCTGCTAAAGGGCCGGCTCTCGGCGTCGTCTGCTCGTTCGTTGGCGGCAGTTGGCGTCGCGACCGCTTGCGCCCTCTTTTGTCTCCCGTGCGAAACGGCGCCGTGTTGTTTGAAGACCGGTGGCGTCGCTGCGTTTCCATAGGAGCTAAGCCTTTTTCTTTCTTTACTTTTTCCTCAGGTAAGTTCGTTCTTTGCAAATTTTACAAAAAAAATGCACCATCTGTGGGCAACGCTGCACAAAGTCGTAGCGCGATAGGTTAAGAAACCGAATTTTCCGGTCGATTTAAAGAGCCTGCCGTCTCCTTGTTTCACCCTGTAGAACTAACCGCTCGAACGACCTCAGCTCGTCGTAGCCAAACGAACCCACCTAACCTTTCGTTAGCTTTCTTCTTTCTCCGCTCTTCTGTCTTGCTATCGGGACCAGCAATGTAAGCACCTGCGGTTTGCAGCGTTCCACTCCGGTCTTTACGCCGGTTCGTAAAAACTGGAGCTAAACGACCCCCCGCCCATCTATTACCGACGCACCTGTCTATTGGCACGTGCGCGATCGAAAGCGTCGCTGTGGTCGGCCTTCCACGATTGGCCGAATGCTGACTATGACGTCAGCAAAGGATTTCTCATCAACGAAAAATAAGAGGAATGGAAGAACTTCAATTTCGATGGTGTAGGTCGTGTTGCTTTAAGAGCGCAATGATTTCAAGCTTCCACCATGCTCTTTACAAACACCATCGAACTTGTTGTTCGCAAGGTAATGACGTCACGGAAGGTAACCAAACATCTCGCTGCTAATAAAGTGCAGCAACATGCTATCGAGTGTTTGCACAAGCGTTGCCACGACGAGTGACGCACTATGTGATGCTCAAAAACGTGAAATTTTGAAGCGCTTACCAAGAACCTGAGTTGGTGCTGTTCTTGCTCGAGGTGTTTCTCGACGTACCAATTGTCGTCGAAGTGCCGGTGGCACAAGTGGCAGTAGAAGATGGCCCTCGGAAACCGCTTGGACTTCTGCACGGGATGCCCGCGAGACTGTCATTTGCCGTTTTAACACACAAAATGCTTTAGCGAAAACCATTTTGTCAATTGCCCCGTTACATGTAGCGAGAAAACTATTTTCACGTGACCTAAATTTTCCCGCTCAATTTAACTTGACGTCAATTGACCATTTCCTGCAACTTTAGGCCACCTCACGTCAACTTCCCCAAAAAAATTTCCCTAAATAAATTCCCCCGTTAGCGGGAAAATGAAGTCGTGTGACCATGTTACGTGATGTCATTTTTCATGCTAAATATGGCAAGAAAACGAATGTCACTGACCTCTCAATCTCCCAGCGAATTTTAGCACAGAAATAACGTCGCATGACCACGTCACGTGACCCCAAGTCACATGATGTTCAGTCACGTTATGTAACTTTTCCCGCTAAATATTAGATGGGAAATTGATGGGACGTGACTCTCAACGCTCTCTGTGCTCCACAGCCTTGGTCAGCGTGGTTAAACTTGCACAATTTTCAAATAATACTGGTTAGAGAGGTCCAGCAAAACAAGTTTGCTACACGCCTTCGGGTGATAAAGCTAAGTCCCACTGAGTTGTGTCTCTGCCTAAGTGCGTGCCTGCTTCCACGCCTTCAACACTTTAAAGGGATTCTTGCACATGTATTTGTACCACTTTTTTTCCTTAGGGTTGCCAAGAATTGGAAGATACTGCATTGAGCTGCCTCAGCGTCAAGGAGCACAACCCTTCTGAAGTGATGTTCAGTGAAAATACATCATAAAAAAGAAGAGACAACTGTAAACATTTCGAATGACATTACAACATGAACCCCGTTTATATGACGTCACTTCCGTCTAGCGAAAGGCAATAGAAGTGGGAGAAAGACACTTACCTTCTTTAGAGGCAGCACACTGTGGCTTTTGAAAGTATTCAGGGATATTCCCTCAGTTGATTCCTCAGCAAGGCGGTTTGGGTTCTTGAGATTTCTTCTGCCTGTATCAGAAGCCAGAGAAAGATATTTGTCAGACACTTTCAATAGTTTGGTCTTATAACCAAATAGGAACTAATCACTTGTGGCCATATCTGTGTGCGTGGTTGCCAAGCGCAATGTGACGGCGAGCTTCCGCACCATTAAGATTGCCAGTTTTAGCAGGCTATTAATGTGAGATCCTTCTGAGCATGCACTCTAAATATTGCCCTCAAATATGCCATCCAGTGTATACCCCACAAGAGCACAGTGAACACGACCTTCCAAGATATGAAGCTGGAGGCTTCAGAACGTAGTAAAACAGTGATCTTTCCAGCATCATTCAGACTAAAATGATAGAACTCGGGCCATTCAGGTCATGAACAAGCATCATGATTGATGTCGTGAACGAGCCACGCGGTGGAAGTGTTACATATGTTGGAATACACAGGGTGATTTCGGATACGCAGGCCAAATCACTCCTCCAAAAACCATGCATTGCACAGCAGAAAGGTTGATGCCATAGTGGTCTGTGCGAAAAGGCTCATTAAGGAATGTTATTAGCGTCGTAGGAGATTTTACGGGGTATTAAGGCACACAATCGTAGAGGCTGGTTCACACATTGCGACTCATTATGATTCGCGAATCCGAAAACCGGCACTTTAGCCTCTCGTGACTGCTCGTACAAACCGGAAGCGTAGCAGCGCAACCGCTCCTAAGCAGCCCCAAGAGACCTAAAACCGGTCTTTTAGCTTCTCCGGTCAAAAGCAGTTGCAAGCGCATGAACCGGCCACTAGTGCTAGCCTCACTACACAGTTTCATGCCGGAAGCATTCCCCTCATCGTCTTACCAAGGAGTGATGCTGGCCCGCCCACCGGGGCCTCGGGCCTCCCCAGCAGACGCCTTTCCAGGTCTTGCAGGAACATGACGTCCCGGCCCCGGCGAGGACCCTGCGCACCCGGCATCATGGGACGCCGTCGTTCCCCGCGAACCTCTGCGTCCCCTTCCCCGCGTTGGCGCTGTTGTTAAGGGCGCGGTGCGACGGCACGAGAATTCGGTAGTCCTGCCGCGACTTCCGGTCCGGCTTCGGCATCGTGGGCGACGCGGACGCCGGGGACATCCGCTTGCGGTGCCGCGGAACTTGGGGTCGGGAGTAGCGGACCCCTCCGGTCCCCCCGCGTCTTGGTTTCTCCCGTCGGTCCCTCCGTGCGGGCGGCGGGTTCCGTTTGCGGTCTCGCGTGCCGGCGGCTTCTGCTGTTGCCGCGGCGGATGGCGAGCATGGTCCGACTCCGCAGTGGAAGCTGTCGCCGAGCGCCGTGAAAGTGAAAGGAGGGCCGAGGCCGACCTTGGCGTCGGAGAGCGGAGCTGACGACGACTGGCTGTTGGGCGAGAGCAGGATGCGGTTGAGGTCCCGCTCGATCTCCAGGCACCGCTCGCGCTCTGACAGCGCCGCCATCTTGTGGCTGCGAGGGAAAGGAGGAAACGATTTTGAGTGTGTTGGTGATGTTCGGGCTTCTCGGAAACAAGGGGTAAAAACGAATAGTGCAACGTTGCTTCGTCGGATTAGGTTCGCCGACATGCTGCTAGCAGCGAATGATGGAAAACGGCACGAAGAACCTAAGAGCAGGTATGAGACGGTTCTGGTGTTTTGCGCTGCTTTTTCTGTTATCATTTCAAACCCGCACGACTACAGCTACAAGTGTTGATACACGCAACTGCTAGACAATGACGCATGTAATGAATGCAGCATATGTGTATATTAGAGGTTTTTTGTAATCAGTTCTCTCTACAGCCAAGCTCAGGGTAGTAGTTCTTGACGGGGTTGGAATATTATTTAAAAACAAAAGAGAAATCACATTGCCCGAAATTAGAATGACTTTTAATGATGCGGCACTAAAAGTGAAGAGGCAATTTCTGCACTCACGAAATAGCAAGATTAAGATTTACCACAGTCATGCTTTCAGTGTTTGTCACTTCTCCGCAGTTATTATGCAGGCACAAACTGTTACATTTCGGAACTGGATAAAAGAATTGTGCAAGGACACTGACAAATGCGAACGATTCCCGCCTTTTCTTGATCAAGTAGAAACAACCTTACCAGCTTACAGCAGAACCAAGTAAAAGCAAGCTGACCAGCTAAATCACCAGGTTTTAGATGCACCCAACAAGAGAGCGAACCCCAAACTACAGCCCAACAACCCAGATCGCATTAACTAATCTAGCGACCGCCTGTGTCCGAAGCTAAACAACTTCGAGATCAGTAACCGGACGGTGCCAGGTTATCCAAAACAAATTCAAAAATTACATTTTTTTTTTCTTCTTTCCGTTACAGAGGGCATTTCCGCAACTTCGAACATTGCGACCCCGCGTAAACCAAGAGGCGATTACATTCGACGGTACATCGCGAGGCGAGTCCAAGATGACAGCTAGCGTCCTAAGCAACCGAGATCTGTGACGCCCACGTCGAGATTGGCTTACTTTGTTCGATTATCGGCCACACAACCGGCAGAGATACCCCAGCTGGAGATGCAAGCGCATTTTCGTAAGCCTAGAGCGTGCACGGTTAGCTGGGCAGATTGCGTCTCAAACGCAACGTGGAAGCCGGCGAGAGTAGTTGCTACACTGTAAATAAAGGGCCAACTATTCTGCGTCGTTCTGAAAAGAAGAAAAAGAAAACAAAAAGGGGCCAAACAAAACTCCCGGTTTTGCAACAATCGACGCTTTTAAAATGGCGATCGGAGCCCGTGCATTGAAGCGAACGCTCGACGGCTTTGCAGCAAGCTGCAGCCGGGCATCGCTACATACCTGTGAGCGGTAAAGTTTTTGTGTCGAATCGGATTCCCGAACTGGCGATAGGAATTTTACGATAAAGTCATACATCCGCCATGTTGCAACAACACGCACATTGTTGACTGACTGGGACAACAAAGTGCTCTAAAGTCCTACCCCTATTTCATTTTTTGTGCGTGAAAAGCAACGTTGGTGAAAAGTCTCTTTCTTTTTTAAAGCAGCACGCCATAGAAGTAATGGCGAATTAAACTTATATTAAAAATAAGGAGTCAATGACTTGTTACTTGGTCTTATGCAAAAAACACGTGACGCGCCAGCATTGTTCTTGTTTTTTTTTTTTTCTTTTTCGACTGCGGAGCGCAAGTTTGTTTGCAGCCTTCCTGCACAGGGGTTGCGATGATTTCAGAACGCCAGACATTCGCTAATCAAAAAGAAAAAAAAATAGTGGGTAGACCTCAAGGCATTTAGCATTGAGGTCTACCCACTATCCTTTCAACCAAAGCCAATCAGAGCTCGGCGTTGTTCTGACGTCACCGCAACTCCTCCGCAAGGAGCAGACGACTTGTTCTCCGCGTAAGTTCTTGTGAGAGCTAAATTTCAAACTCAACGTTGTGGGAAGTCAGCGGAGTCCACAGGGTGTAACTTTTCCCCAACACCATCGATGACGTGCGGGCTAACCAGCGAAAAAGAGATGCACGCCGTAAACGAGTCTACCTTTTTTTTTTTTTTTTTTTTTTTTAGTTACTGGTGAGAGAATATTTGGACCAGTGATTCTCAAATGGGGTTCCGCGAAGCCATTTTCGGGGTCCGCGAAGCCCCCGTCTCAACCCTCAAGATAGAAGAACCCTGCCGCACCTAACGCCCTTACTTTACCCCGTGTCGACGGTCTAGGACTTTTTTTTTTTTTTTTTTACATTTCAGTCATGTTTCATTAATATGGACACGAGCGCTCTCATCAAAAACAAATTCGCTCATAACGAGTCGTTCATAATCACGAATTAAGATTACAGATAATAACCAAGCGCGACATCTATACAACCCGTCTACCTTCTTCGAAGTTGTGAGGGAAGTTAGTGACCTACCTCTAGTTTTACGCACAAAGGCCTACGAATATGTTCTCAGGTTTTGCCATCCGCGGCCGTGACACACAGGGAGAGAAGGGCGCAGTGACTCTTAGCTGAAAAGTCAAGAAGAGAAACAACTAAAATATTTGTTCGGAGCCCAAGTTGTATCCATTTCTAGCGAGGGGCAACCAACCTGGAACTTACGTTTTATTTTATTATTTATTTTTTATTTATTTCACCATACTGCCAGCCCTGTGGGCCAAAGCACGAGTGGATAATACAAAAACAAGGAATGTACACTGCATTCTGTACATCGCACACACACACAATAAAAAAGCCGGTGTTACAAATGCCGCTTACAGAGGGCGTGGTCAAAAACACAAAGTATATATATATATACTTTGTGTTTTTGACTTAATTAATTTGATTTAAACGACTTAATTTTCGCGGGTTCAAATTTTCGCGAATAGGGCCAAAGCTGAAAATATGAAATTATTCGCGGGTTCTAATTTCCGCGAATCGAGTGTAGCTTCCGTAGCGTTCACATATTGCCCGAATGGTTCGCGGGACGTATTTTTCGATTCGCGAATTCGCGAAATTCGCGAAAATTAGGTCCTCGCGAAAATTGTCGTTTACAGTATATTATATGTATATATGGTGGTTCAAGTCACCAGGCTCGATCTAAAATGGACCGTAAAAATCGACGCCGGCACGTAGCAATCTAAACTTTTCGTCAAAGGTGTAATTCACAGGTCGGTTTTTTCTTGTAAAATTTCAAAGCGTAGCCGCTCTTTCTGTAAAAAATAAGGCCAAGGAACTTGGCAGGGTCTGCGGCGGGCAGCAAAGCAGACGACAGGTGTCCAGTAGTGGGGTGTGTTTGGCGTTCGTATTGATAGATGGCGCTACCTCCTTATCGCGACGGCTCGCGACCACCGTGGTTTATTAAAATGAACATAATCTTTTTGAAATGTACCTTCGGTTAAAAAAAAAATAAATGCGAACAATAAAAGCAAAACTTAAAGTAAAAAAAAAAAAAATGTGAACAATAAAAGCAAAACTTAAAGTAAAAAAAAAAAACGCGTCTGCATAACGGCGGCGCTTTTGCTGCCAACGGATTTCGTCTGCGTGTCGTCTGCTATCTTTCGCTGGTCGGCTGCACGCTGCACCTTCAGACGCTGCTCTCGACGCCATCTATCAATACGAACGCCAAACACACCCCGCTGCTGGACTTGGTCGTCTGGGTCGCCGCCCGCCGTAGACCCTGGCAAGTTTCTTGGCCCTATTTTTTACTAAAAGAGAATTACGCTTTGTAATTTTACAGATTTTTACAAGAAAAACCGACCTGTGAAAATACACCTTTGGCGAAAAGTTTAGATGGCTGCCTGCAGGCGGTGATTTTTACGGTTCACTTAGATCGAGCCTGGTGACTTGAACCACCCTATATATATCTATATATATATATATATATATATATATATATATATATATATATATATATATATATCTATATTTTTTTAAATTCGATCTACACACGTAGAGCTTTTTGGAAATCAGAAATCGACTCGAGAGCAACAACAACGGAACTTTATTCCAAAATCTATAGCCTGCACAAAAAATGTTCGATTTAAATATATTTATACTTGACTTTGACTTTGTAATCGGTTCAGAGAACCTGTGTCCATAATAAAGAGTTCACATCGTTCGTTTTCACGAAACAACGAGGTTAAAATGGCTGTATAGAATGGTATGGGGACGTATTGGCCCCCGTACCACCATATGCGTAAATCGCACAAATTAAAAAAAAAAATATCACGTTGTCTCTTTTCTTTTTCTTTTTTTTTTTTTACGATTTGCAGGGTGATATTTATCGCCCAGAAATCGAATCGAATGTTCCTGCATTTTTTGCGCACTCCCGTTTTTTTCTATATCTAGATCGAGCGAATTTTCGTGAACTTGTGAACTACCCACAGCAGCGTGAATCAGATCAGAAGCGAGAGTAAACACCTAAAATGCCCTCTAATACTTTGAAATTCGGTGAAGTGAAATTCGATGAGCGACACGAAGTCCTGCTTTTGTCAAACACGACGCGACCGGCACTTAGAGGGGGCTATGCCGGCACGCTTTCCTTGATCACTTTGTGACGAAAACTGCGCCGATAAAGGACACACGCAAAGGAAGTACTTTTTTTTTTTTAAACAGCTTGGATGGGAAGAGAAGTTAAATAAACGAATTTATAGCGATAAAGAAAATGTGTAGAGCTATGTTACGGCGTGAAACGAATTTGTAGTTGGCGCCCGCGGAAGTGGTCGCTATTTATCACGTGACTGGCCGCTATTTACCACCGTGGTGCTTGCGCTCTTTCGGAGCTTCCTACGGTCTCTAAGTTACTTTTCATCTGCGTTTTGAAGTGCAACAAGAAACTTCTGCCTTTCCACTCTGGTGAACAAGGAAGACTAGCGAAGCTGTACTATGGTGGGACTCTATGGTGCCTAGTGGGAATGAAGTAATGGCCGGCCGGCCGGCCGCAAGCCGGCAAGCCAGGGTGGAAAAGGTTTCGCCATCTATGAGCGACGTCGGCAAGCAGACAACCGGTAAGCCAAGTTGTCTGGTTGCCGCCGTCGCTCATAGATGGCGGTAGCTGTCCAGAGTTTCGTGTAGGGGGCTCTAGTTTCGTGTGAATAATAATAATAATAATAATAATAATAATAATAATAATAATATAATAATAATAATAATAATAATAATAATAATAATCTTTATTTGCAAAAGTAATGTTACCTCGGGTGGCTTGCGAGGCGAAGACAGAAAGGCGAGAGCCTGTACACTAGTGTGCCTGTCAGCCAACCACCCGGGGCATGGAATAGAAAAACAAACAACAGAAAACGAAGAAACACAAAGTGAAACCAAACACTTTCCCGCTAAATCTAGCGGGGAATCGATTTGCTGCTGAGGTCACGTGATGTCAATTTTCCCGCTAAATCTAGCGGAGAAACTGAATTTGTTCATAGTGACGTGACACCAGTCATGTGACGTCATTTTCCCGCTAAATATAGCGGAGAATTGAATTGGTGTTGCGGTCACGTGACGTCAATTTTCCCGCTAAGTTTAGCGCGGTTACGCCGACGCCGCGAAACTCGGAAACGGGCGCCCTGCGCTCTAAAAGTTGCGCAATGCTGCTCAAGGACTGTAAAGGGGGCAGAAACCTCGTCAGGTCTCTGCCCCCTCCCGTAAATAAATAAATAAATAAATTAAGAAAGAAAAAAAAATAAGGAAGGAAGGAAAGAATTAATTAATTAATTAATTAATATTTTTTCTCCAGCATGGAAAACGGGGCAAGTTTTAATTAATTATTAAAACTTTCCCCGTTTTCCATGCTGGACAAAAAAAAAAAAAAGTTAAAAGAGTTACGCAGCCGACAGGATTCGAACCTGTGCGGGGAGACCCCAATGGATTTCGAGTCCATCGCCTTAACCACTCGGCCACGACTGCAGACATCAGGGCATCCCGACACTCACAACCGAACATAAAAAACAAAAAAACAGTTTTTTTTTTTTTTTTTTCATTTGGGCCCTTTCTTTCTGTTTGCCTCATATTTTTTTCCGCTTTATATGGATCATAAAGAATATCGCAGTGTATTAACCGCGCTACATTTCACCGCAGTGTTTATGACTTTTACCTTTGATTATTAAATGCAAAAGTGCAAGCGAGCTGGACAAGAAGGACGAAAAAAATCCCTGGAGAAGGGGAACAAGAGGTACAAAGGACAAACACAAATCCCCAAACACAGTGCTTCGATCGTGAGAATGCACGGCGCAAGTATGGTGTAGCGCAAGGCAGCGGACTCGAGGCCTTTGTTTGCAGACGGCCTCGATACTGGGGAAACTCCGCTGTAAAAAAAAAACCAAGATTAAAAAGTACCTTTTAGAGCCCAAAGAAGCCCCTGAACAGAGCGCAAGCAGCGCGTGATAGACCTGTGCGCCGGTCAGAATTGACGGCGGCGGCGCGAGGAGAAGCGCCTTGAACCGGCGGCGCACAACGACCAGCGTGCACGGCGGCGTTGTGTCTCCTCACTTATCACTCTCCTCACCTCTTATCAGCCCAACAGGGCCCACATCACGTGACCGTAGCTAGCCTTTGTCTAGCCTTCGATCTGACAAAACGGACAAAAACCTACCGGACGGAGCGCGCGCAAGCCTGCAAGGAATCCTACATACAATCAACCGTCAATCTCGCCGTGACGATTGGGAGTCACGTTGGGCAGCAACATATCGTTCAAACTTTTTATGACTATAGGCTTCACACACATTGCAACGTGCCCCCTCCTAGTCTATATAACCAGACTTGCACGTAGTTGAACTACTTTACTCAAGTTAGTTTAATTACTTTTCTGAGTCGTTTAGTACTTTCAATTAAATTTTTTTCTTCGGTAATAGTAGTTACTTTAATTACTTTATTTGAGTAACTTCTACTCAACTTACAAATTACTTTCGAATTTCAGTGGTTGTTTTGCCTATCAACAAACAATATTCCTGCCAGGGTATTGAACCGAACCCGAACCGTAAACCTAAAACCGAAAAAATCGTTATTTTCGCGCGAATCGGATTTGAACGGGAACGAAATAATTTTTTTCGCTCCGGAGTGGACCGATTTGTTTCCACGGCGGTTTTCGGTTCATACGCGAAGTCAGGTCGCGTGAAAAGCGCGCGGCGAAAACACAGTAACCCCCCCCCCCCCAAAAAAAAAAAAAAAAAAACTGAAAGTCAAAAAAAAAATATATATATATATATTTTTGCGCAATCTGGAGTTGACTTGGACCGAAATAATTATTTTTCATTCCTGGGAAAAACTGATAAATTATTTTACGGTGGTTCGTTCATGTAGGAAGTCAAAAGCGAGAGAAATAGGTAGCGGAAAGCTCGTAACGTTCAAATTATCAAGTTTTCACATAACGATCGTCTTCATAATTTATAAAGTTCGTCTCGAGAACTCAAACGAAATGAGCACAGTCAGTGGCATGCCAACTTGTTTTTTAAAGTTGGGGGGGGAGGGGGGGGAGCAAACCAGACCCCCCCCCCCCATCCAGGGCCGGGGGGCGGTGCCCTTGGGCGCCGCCGGCCAGAAACAGCCAGTGGCGGCTGTTTCAGGGGGGGGGGGGGCAGAACTCATGTCTTGCCCCCCACTCTGTGAACTTGGGGGGGGGGGGCAAGTTCCCCCCTTGCCCCCCCGTTCGTACGCCCATGAGCACAGTAACTACGAATTTCTCGGGATTTCTGGTCTTATATTGGTGCTCCAGCCATTGACCATGAGATAACTCTTTGAAACGCACACGGGGCAACATCTGAGGTCAGAGGTGATAGATGCACCAGGGCTTAAAGTCTGGGGGTCTCAGGGGGTCTCAGACCCCCCACTGATTTTCATGGATGGTCTGAGACCCTCCTGCACAGCCTCAGCATTAGTGGAATCAAAATCATATCTTGCAATAAAATAGGTTGGTTTGAGAGATGACATTTGGGGATTAGCAATTTGAGTGGTTGCAGGTACAGAGTGGGCAGAGGAAGCAGTGGGGTTTATTTTATGTGCATCTACTACATCTCGCCAGAACACCTCCCCCCCCCCCCCTCCCCCCTTCTTCCCCCTCAACTCACGAGAGACTTTAAGCAATGGTTGCACCCTCTCGCTTCAATCAATCTCAACGTCAGCCAGGTATACAGCATCACGACAGACAACAGTGCCAACATGGTGAAAGCTGTGCGGCTCCTCGGTGAATGAACGAGGAATGTTCTGACTCCGAAGAAGAGATCGGCTCCAGTGACTTGAAGTTGAGTTCCCCGCTCTGCAATCTCTACTGGAGAATCCTGAGATCGCACTCTCTGTTGATCCCGGCTTGCTAGAAGGGAGAGGGCGCCGCTCACACACGGTGCACCTGGCAGATAGTGACGCCTTGAAAGGCTCTGACCCAGGTCACATTGTTAGAGAAATTAAGAGACTACGTGTCCAATCTGTTATGTCTTTATCAGAAAGCTAGGGTTGAAGAAACCAGTGCTTGATTGTCCAATGCGATGGATGTCCACGCTGCATATACATGGCTTGCACATGGCGTCATTTTCGATGCCATCCAGAGAAAAGGGGAAGAAGGAGCTCCCCTCTTATCAGGATCCTCCTTTGTGCCTCCCGGATTTGCAGAGGCGTCGCTATTCTCCTCCCAAAAGAATATAGAAGATCAACCTGTCACTCAAAATTCTTACAAAAGCAGCTTCTCTCTCCTCCTTTTACATGGTGTTCAAAAGCATGCGATGTGACGTCAGTGCAAGGAGCCTATACTTACCAGGCTACTTGAACTAAGAGGCTTGGCTGGAGGGTTACTGTCATCAGAAGAAAGGTTCAGGTGGACTGAAGGCGTATGGGCGGAAGTCAAATGCTCGCAGTATTGCTTCGCCCGGCAGAAGTGGCAACGAAGACATTGCAGAAGGAACAACTCACTGTAGGAGATTTCCTACGGAGCATAGCTGAGATGTTCCATGGACACCTCCAAGATATCGTCGCCTTTGCAAAGGCCTTGGTCCAGTCAATGAAAAAGAGGGAGCGACAACATCTTGTCACGGATGTCTCCCGTGAAGCAGTGCAACTATAGACCTTTCCAGCGGCAGTCTCGAACGAAGCGACCGGGCAAAGAAAGCTGAGTCACTGAGCTGTGGACGCATGCGCAGCGTCCGGTATACCGCACAGCAGATCAACAGCGCATGCTTAGAAGGCGTTCCACAGCCCAGCAGACAAAGATGGCCGCGCGCAGGAGGCGATTTCTGCAAAGGTCTATAGATCCTCGCTACCGCCTTCTTCTCACTCCTGAGCAAAAGTACCGGGCCACGTTTAGTAATTAATAATTCTCTCAATTACATTCCACTTCAGTAATTTCTACTCTACTCAGATTACGTTTGACGTCAATACTCAGTATCTTAACATAATTACTTTTCTTTAGTTACTTGTACATGTCTGCTTATAACCTCCTTGGTTAAAGGGGAACTCCGCCGATTTTTTTATGGTCTTCGATTTTGCTGGAAATCGACAGACCATATCAATAACCCTTCTCAACTGATAGTCAAAATATTTTATAAAAAAATATTTTCCGGATGTTATTGAATTTTCAAGTTGCCGCGAGGGTTCCCGGCGGCGCTTTTCTATTGGCAACAATGAAAAGCCAGAGTTGCGCGTTCATCCCCGTAGCGCCGTCTTTCCTGCACGGCATGTTCATCCTGCTCCTCACGTGACTGCGGCGCCGCGCATTCGAGGTGCGCTCAAAAGCAGGGGAACGTAGGCCGGGGCGCGTGCCACGTCTACTTTCCTGCACGGCATTTGGAGTCTGCGCCTCACGTGATCGGATCTCAGCGAAAAGTGGAGCGGTGGCACATGGACAACAGACGCTCAACTCTGGCTCCAGTAGGGAGCTTATACGGGAAGTCTAGAGTAACGTAAAGCCCCTTTAAGTATTACAACGAAATTTCGGCGCTTATTTAATAATAATGATAATAATTTTATTTCCATCAAATGATGGGGGGCCCAAAGGAAAAAAGCTGCAGTAGGCAGCTTGAGTGGTCCTCGGGCCCCTTACACTGGTCAGCAGCAAGCATGGGGAAAAATAAAAAAAAAGGCAAAGTATACGGTGAAACCGTTGCACATCTATGGTTGACATTTGTAGAAACCAAGGTTCGCCCCAGTGAACCTTCTTGGTCTATTCGTGTTCAGTGGAGCATTTTACCACATCAGACACATTAATCTGTCGTTGAAAAAGACACGAAAAGGAATTTTAAAACGAATTGAACGATTAGCAAAGAGCACTTGGCGGACAGGGCGTGCACAGCGGTTGGTGCACCCAAGCATTAACTGCATTGCCACAGAAAGCTGACTTTGACAGGTGGTGACGATAACGTCTCGCCTCCAGCCACGTCGAGAGAAGAGCTGAAGGAGGAACTCCCCTCTCCCCGAGACGATCTCTTTTGTGTGTCCCAGAAGTCGCTATTGTCCCTCTACAAGATTATAGAAGATTAACCTGCCACTTAAAATTCGTACAAGACAGCTTTGCGGTTACTTGCGGTGGCCCGATCGCTGGTGTACTTCGGCTGCTTTCAGCGAATGCTACGAGCCATCGGGGCCTATCCAAGGCCGTGTGAATGTTGCGTGACCTTGGAAAGGGGGCACAGCGACGCGCGGAAAGCGTACTATCACGGTCTACGTCCACAGAGCGGGATTGGCTGGGATAGCTCGCAGTGTCCGCTGCGTCCGGACGTCGTAAGGTCCCGAGACAAACTACGTCACAATTGCGGCATACGTGACGTGCTTTCCGCTGACTCCTCTCCGAGCGTTTGCCAGAGTGGGCCGTTTATAATGAAAAATACAGCCATCAGGCTCAAAATACAAACGTGCGATTGTCATTGGCGGATATTGTGGATCATATTTAGACTATTTGTGAACACGACGGGTATATTTCAAATTTCGTTGAAGTATCCCTTTAAAAGTAGCGCAAGGTGCGTTTCAGACGCCCGGCCCATGTTCTTCCCAGAAGTGGCGCGCGGGCACGTGTCTCGAACATTTCCACAACAATGAATGGCGCCACTTTTCCCAGGATATAGAGGGGCTTTAGAGTAGAGTTCCTGTATAGCCTGCTCCCTACGGGAGCCAGAGTTTCGCGTTTCATTCCCGTAGCGCCGTCTTTCCTGTACAGCATGTTGATCCTACTCCTCTCGTGACTGAATTCGGCGAATAGCGGCGCCGCGCGTTCGAGGCGCGCGGCGCGCTTAAAAGCAGGGGAACGTGCGGCGGGGCGCGTGCAACGTCTACTTTCCTGCACGACACTTGATCCGGCTCCTCACGTGATCGGATCTCGGCGAATAGCAGAGCGGCGGCACGTGGAAAACAGACGCGCACCTCTGGCTCCCGTAGGGAGCCTATACAGGAACTCTACTTTAGAGTAGCGTAAAGCCCCTCTATCCTGGGAAAAGTGGCGCCCTTCATTGTTGTAGAAATGCTCGAGGCACGTGCCGCGCGCCACTTCTGGGAAATTCATGGCGTCTGAAATCTAGCTCAGTGCTGCGCTATGCCGCCATGATCTTCCCAAGGGCAAGCGCAGACTCAGACGGATCCGTCCAAAGAGGAGCGCTAATAATATCGAGAAAAATAGTGCACACTCTAGCACTATATTCGACATTTGGCGCAGTCACATTTGTTGTTCACAATTGCTTCAATGTTTTTTGTTTGTTTTTTTCTTAAACATCATATTTGTTTTGGACATCAAATCTAGCTGGACATCATATTTGTTTTGGACATCAAATCTAGCTGGTGCACTCTCAGAGTTCCGCTTACGCGGCCGATCTGCTGAAAACGAGTACTGACTTTCGACACATTGAGTCGAAAATCAGTTCTCAGCAGTTACAGAGGTTTACGGAACAAGTGTCGAGCTTTATTAACATACGAAAGAGACGTTTTCTGGTTTATCAAGTGTTTGGCGTGCGATGTTCTCACGCAGAAGAGGTTTCCACTTCTGCGAGATAACATTAAGAGCGAGAGAACATTTACAATGTACATATCCTGGTTACCTGGATATGCACATTACATGAGCTATAGTAGGTTACAAGTCAAGAAGGTAGCGGCAAATGCCCCTCAAAGGGAATCATATATCCCTCCGCCACCTCCGCATCCAATAGCGTCCCATCGTTTCCGTAACGTTGCGGCCAACGCGCGAGGAGGGTCGTGCCTTTCTGTACATATTTGCTTTATCTCTCGACTTTGACTTAGCATTGTGGAAGCCACGAGAGGGAGATTAAGTCTTCCCCCTTCCGATGGAAACAAAGACGACTTTCGGGGATTAGCTTCCCCCTCCAATTGATACAAAGGCTGCTTTCAGGGGCTCGGTTCCTTCTCCGATGAATACAAAGGTCGCTTTCTTAAAAAGTGGGGGTCGGAGACAAGTTGGCACCACTCTGTGGCCATTATCTATTCATTGAAGCGGAACAAGGAGCGTTTCCAGTGCACTCTTTCGATTGCGGAGGGATTTGAAACCGGCGCACCACGCTTGTGGGAGGAGCTTCTCCTACCTTCTTAACTTGTAACCGACTATAGCTGGAATATGTGGAGGGGAGGGGGACACCCCGGGCATGAGTTTTAGTAGTGACAAGTCTGGAGTGATCGTGTTTAACGACGAAAAGGGGGAACCCCTGAGGATACAAGACATTGTAATAGACCATGTAGGAAAATACAAATATCTGGGAGTCTGGCTCAATGAGGGAAGGAAATATCTAGGGTTGTGCGAATATTCGAAATTTCGAATTGTAGTTTCGAATAGTGGACTATTCGATATTCGCTTCGAGAAGAACTGCACTATTCGCGTTTTTCGAAGTGTTGATTGCGGTGGGTGAGCCCCGTTGAGTGCGTTTCTTTCCGACCACCGGTGCAAACCGAGAAGCAATCCCCGCAAAAGCGAGCTCCGCGTCTGCTGCTTTTCTGCATTACATCTCTGCTCGGTGAGAAGCGCACTTAACGGGTAA
This sequence comes from Ixodes persulcatus, assembly GCA_013358835.2. Lineage (NCBI taxonomy): Eukaryota > Metazoa > Arthropoda > Arachnida > Ixodida > Ixodidae > Ixodes > Ixodes persulcatus. The sequence continues at coordinate 24,080 of JABSTQ010011585.1, forward strand.
CCCGCCGCGATAAGCACTTGGAAAAGTATGAATATCGCAATTGCGTGCTTGGAAGAAAAGCATAGATTCAAAGCGGATCGTGCACGCGTGCCGGCTGTATTTGAGAATAAATGGAAAATTTGTGAATGTGTATACTATCTAAACTGTAGTAAAAGTTCAAAATTAAACTGACTGTATGTTTAGCAAAGATGCCCTTACAACCTGCGTTCACATACGTGATTATTTCTTTTGTAACTCGATATTAAAGAAGTAATATTTTATATAGAAAGATTTGTAAATTCACTCAATTGGGTATAGTGGCCATCTCTATAAGATTCATTTTATGACAAATCCGTCATTTACTTGCCATCCCAAGACATTAGACCTTATGAAGACACAGTTCAAAAATATAAATAAGGTTAGCTTATAAATGAACACAAGTTTAGCTGGATTTTCGTCTAAGCATTACGCAATGGTAGTGAAAGGCGTGGAAAAACTATTCGATATTCGAATCGAAAATTTTCGGCCAAAACCAGTATTCGCGTTGAATTCGCTTTGAACTCAAATCCACTGTGGTCAGAGGTATATGGAATGGAGTGATGGTACCAGGACTGTCTTTTGGCAATGCAGTACTGTGCATCAGGCACGCAGCCAGGATTTTGCTTCGGGGGGGGGGGGGGGGGGGAGGGGGGGGCGCCCATGACAAAATGCTGTATGAGGGGGAGGGGTGGAGGGAGGTCCCAGCAAGATGGAGATTTCAGGGGGGGGGGGGGCCCATGCCCCCCCCCCCCCCTTCCCTTTGGCTACGTGCCTGCTGTGCATGAAATCAGAGTTCAATCAGATTTAGAAATTCGACAAAGAAGCGTAGGCAGATTGGCACTAGGAGCACATGGAAAAACACCAAAATGAGGGAGTACAGGGGGACATGGGATGGCCGTCTTTTGAGAGCAGGGAGGCAATTAGTCAGTTGAAATTTGAACAAAGGTTGACCGAAATGGATGATACGCGGTGGGCACAGAAGGCATTCAAGTATATATACATAAAAAGTTTAAACAAAAAAATGGACAAACCGAACCCGAAAGCTTACATTTAAATACCTACACACTGGTGATGGGGTGAACAGACTACATCAGTGAAAAAGGGGGTGAAAGACGCAGAGAGGAAAATGTGGGAGGAAAGAATACAGGAGAAATCAGCTCTAACAGTGTACAGGTTACGAAAGCAGGACATAAGAAAGGAAAATGTGTTTGACAATTCATTGGGAAGTGCTTTGCTGTTCGAGGCGAGAACGGGAGGTTTTTAGACGAGGACGTATAGGGCTAAATTTCAGGGGACAGACACATTATGTGCCGCCTGCCATAATGATAGCGAGACACTAGACCACTTGGTTTTGAAGTGCACGGGGCTTCGCCCTGCTCTCCCTGAGGGGGCAACGGATGTGGCCGGGGCCCTGGGTTTTATTGGCGACGATGGAAGGACGGAAGAGAAAAGGACTGCACTGACAAAGGGACGATTAGAAGATTGGTGGAAATTATCTAGGGAGAATTAAATCATGGACAACTAACTAGCACGTACAGGTGGGGACAGGTGGGACAGAGGAAAATTGGGACTCCCTTCCGCGTGGCTCCGGCCCAAAGTCTCAACCCTGTCTCCCAGTGGATCTGGTGCTGGGGTAACGCCGACTAGGTTTGACCAGAGGAAAATTGGCGACTCTCTCGCCGGGGGGAAGAGGCAGGGGAGTGATGTTTTTAGTTTTGTTTTGCCCGATCCCCCGAAGGTCATCCTGGTGATATTCCGCACTGCCTGGTGATAGTTATTGGGAGAAAATTGGTCTTAGAAGGGCGGGAGGAATCATATGTTTTTGTCTTTTTAGACTTAGGCTAGCTGGCGCAAGCTACCGCCCGTTACAAAGGGTATGGCCATTAACATCCATACATCCACTTCCTGTCTCCCTCTTTCACTCGATCGGGACTCCAGATGTCGGCGCACAGGATTTGCCAGTCCAGGGGCCTCAATCTGGACACTTGGCGAGAAAGACTGCGAGAAATCGAGCGGCTATGAATGGCCGGCGCCAAGGTCAAGTGCGGCAACGGCCAATCGCGGCCGCCAGATTTCTCGCCGACTTTTTCGCCAAGTGTCCAGATTAGGGCCCCTGCTCACCCACCTTTACCACCCTGCTTCGCTGCTTTTCTATTCGAGTTAAGCTCTTTTCTTTTTTTACTTTTTTTTCGGGTAAGATTGCTCTTTGCAAATTTTATAGAAAAATGCACCACCTGGGGGCAACGCTGCACAAAATCGTAGCGCGATAGGGTAAAGGCTGATTCACATTGCACCGTTTTCTTACGCTACGTTACGTTACGAGAGCTTACGTACAAGTCACCGGGACATGTGTGCTTCATATTAAGCGAGGCTACCAGTTCAAGGAGAAGGCATGACACGCGACATTCGAGACACGAATGTTTCGGTGACTTGTACGTAACGTAACTTAACGTAAGAAAATGGGGCAGATCTGGATTCCACAAAACAAAACAAATTTCGTTTCACCATCGCTTTAAATGGATGGTGAACCAAAATATAAATTAAAAAAAAATGCAGGAGATGTAGGCGGGACGCTACAATCCCCACAACACTACTCGTAAGGCGATATCTCGAATGGACGGCCGTATTTTGAGAAAAAGAAGTCGAGATTGAACGAGGCCGACGAGGCGCGTGACGTCAAGGTACCTAGTTTCCTCCTCTCTTCGCTTCGTTCCCTCAAGGCGGCGAGGCGGAGAAGACGCGAGGCCGTTCCCTCTCCTTCTCGGAGAAACATGACGTGAACATATCAGTCAAATGCGCCTCCTTTTACGCTTTTACCGCCGTGCTTTGTGGAATCCAGATTTCGGTTCAGCATTTAGATTCAGTAGCTAAAAAAATTGGCGGAGTTCCCGCGCCTCCAAAGCGGGTGACCGAAAGGGCATGAGATGGTGCCCCTAACGGCAAACGGGTCGGTTGCATCGGGAAGCTTCTGCCAGTCGCTGCATTGGTTGTGCTGTAGTTGTGCGTTGTAGCGGGTTAGCGCTGGAATTTCCGAGATGGCTACTCTGCGTCGATAAAGCTACCACAATTGCAGCGTGGCCGGCTGCAACAGAACGTACAAGAAAAGCGCACGGCTCTAAGTTTTGCGGCTTTCCTTCGAAGCCGTACGAGGCGGAGCGCCGCGCTACCTGGGTGCGACTTGTGCGTTGATGCAAGTAACTATAGCTGCTGTCAAATAATACAATTAACTTTTTCTAGCGACGACGGAACAACATGGACACTTACAGCAAACTCTAAAATATGCAGCAAATACTTCACGGGAAACGAGACGCGGAACGAGGTCACCCACCCAAGCTACAACCCACCAGGCGTGTGGCCAGGGGGGGGGACATCGCCGAACGCTCATTTTCCGCCCAAAGGTAGAGCTAAAGGTCACAACCAGATGCCAAAGTTTCAGCCCGATCCGATAACTTAATCAAAAGTTATAACTGATTTTCTGAAAATTTCAATGGGAAAATGGCGGCCTACGGAGTTTTCGAACACATGGGGCTCTATGGCACCAGAAACCGAAAACGGGCAAAAATGGGCTCCATTTTCCCATTGAAATTTTCAGAAAATCACTGAAACTTTGGCATTTGGTTGTGACCTCTAGCTCTACCTTTGGGCGGAGAACGAGCGTTCGGCGATGCCTAGTTTATTTTTGCGGTAAAAAAGACCATGTAAATTTTCTTTTGTGACACCCTGTATATATATGAGGTTTTTTTAAAAGCTTTACAGATTTGTTTAAAAAAAAGCTGTGAAAGCTACACTCATGTTGTTTGGGCAGGTGAATTATACGGCCAGGGGACGTAGAATAGGGGGCTAATCTTAATGATCAGATGCCTAATTAAATAAAGTTTGATAATTATTTTTTTTTTACATAATGAAAATAGACTAATGTTTTCAATTAGAAACTGGCTGAGCGTCATCGAAAACCTCTAATTTTCAGAAAGACTTTGAGCGCGTGAGGACAGGCCAAGGACGAAATGGAAGCTCCTCCCAGCTCTTTCCACATTAGCAGAGCGACCGCTGGAGAGGAGGTCGCCTCCTTTCCAGCGTTCGCTCTACTAAAGTGGAAAAAAGGGGGAGGAGCCTCCACTCTGTTCTTGATCTGTCACCGACAGTAAAGGTGCACTAAAGTTACCACTCGTGGAGCAGGTGCAAGGCTAGCGGTTGCGGTAAGGCGCCCGCGCTATTTATCCGCCTCTTATTAGGGCCCCAGCCTTGTACCTGCTCCACGAGTGGTAACTTTAGCGCACTACTGCGCTTCTCACGCGCTCAGCCTTTCTAAAAATTACTGATTTAGGGGTTTCGGACGACGCTCAGCAAGTTTCTAATTGGAACCATTTGACTATTTTCACTAATTAAAAAGTTAACTAACAAATTTTACTCAAGTAGCCGACTGATCGTTACGATATTAGCCCCACATACTATGTCCCCCTGGCCGTATAACTCACCTGCACAAACCGCAAGGGTGTAACTTTCACGATTAGCCCCTTGAAACACCACCCGAACGAAAATATTCACTGAGACAGTAGTGCTGAGAATCCTGGAACTGCGCGAAAAAGATCGCCCGGTTGTTTTCAGGATGATTCAGAGAGCAATATAGATGCATGATTAGCGCAGTTCACTCAACGCCAACTAAAAAGACTCTCTTTTGTTTTGTGCTTACACGAAGCTCGAGGTTTTTTGAGGGCGAGCTCAAGTTCGTCTGCGGAGTACAGCGCGCCGTGACATCCACTTGTCCGTCGAAACGGACCTCCTTTAGGTAGTACACGTGACGAGATTCGCGAAGGAATTTTTTCTTCGTCATATTGGCGCCACAGAAGAACCGTTCTGAATTCGTAACCGCCTTAAACCCCCTCATGATAATGGCGGGGACACTGTCCGCTGTGCTATCCATCGCCATTACTTCCCGATGATTCTGCGCCGGCTACCGCCAGGAGGCGTCGAACAACAGGCGACCGCAGCGACGCGGCCGGCTCGCTACTGAAAGAGGGCGAGAGAGAAAAGGGGAAAGGGCTACCAGCGCTTTCCCCTTTGCTGGGTCGGTAGAAAGAAGTGAAAGTCTCGGATGAGTGGCTTGGCCGGTGTTGGGTGTTTGCAGTACCCGAACCTTCGTTCGCGCTTTCTTTTGTGTTTTAAACTCGCAAACTTAATTAGAGCTACGGACTTGGATGACGACAGTCCCCCGGTCATCGGGACACCATTGCTCGGTCATAGGGTGCACGAATAACGACAGAAAGTGTTGAACACTGTCCAAAAGACCTATGGAGCTTTCATGGAATCCGGCAAGCGAGCTGGACAAGAATGACGAAAATTTTCGTCATTCTTGTCCAGCTCGCTTGCCCCTTTAACCTTACAAATGCAAGCCTTTCACCCTTGTTGGTTGTAGACTGGTGGCAGCTGATAAAACCTGCTTGTTCTACTGACGTCTAACCTAGGGTGCCTACATGTTTCCGGAGCGGCGGAAACATGTAGGCACCCTAGTCTAACCCCTGGTTAGCTCAGTTCGTAGTGCGCACCATTGGAAATGGAGAAGTCTCGGGTTCGATACCCGGACCAGGCGGATTTTTTCGGTCGCGCACCAGTCACTTATACTGTGATTGGAGATTTGTTTGTCTTTTGTTCCTCTTGTTCCCCTTCTCCAGGGTTTATTTTCATGAGTGACCGGTTAATCGTCTATAACCCTCTGGGAGGAGAATAGCGACGTCTGTGCAAATCCGGGAGGCACAAAAGAGGATCCTGATAAGAGGGGAGCTCCCTCTTCCCCTCTTCTCTGGTGGTCATCGGAGCGCTCTTTGAATGACGTCACGTGCATGTCCGATCTCAGGGCGCCGCCATCTTCCTCAGTGGGGTGTGCTCTTGGGCGCGGCCATAATCCGATTACGACGCCTTAGCAAGGCTTCGTAATTGAATTATGACTCGTTCAAGCGCACCCCAGCCAAGCAAGATGGCAGCGCTCTGAAGCCGGACTTGCAAACGTGTATAGCCGGACGGAAATTCCAAATCTTGGCTAGGGTGCCTTCATGTGCGCTTCGCATGAAGCGCACATGAAGGCTCCCTAATGTTGGCAGAGCTTGATAACAAGTGTGATAGACGAGTGAAAAAAGTCGACATAAGGCGTGTGCATTCGAAAGCGCTCCTAAAACGGAACCTCTTCAATTGTGCAAATGACTTAATTTATGGCGAAATTCGCGATCTTGAAGATATCGCGAAAAATCGACCACGCTAAAAAGCGAATAGCTAGGTAGAAATTCGAAAAAACACACGCCGGTAAAATTATCGTAAAATCGGACATGTCTGAAAAACGTATCCGATTTTGAGGTCATATTGGCAAAATAAAAAGCAAAAAAGGCGGTATTTTATGAAGAAAGTTTGTCGTCTATAGACAGTACAACGGGTCAATGAACTTGTTTGCAGGATCTGTCGTAGGACACTTAGCACCCCCAATCGCAAGGTCAATTGGGAGCACTGACTTTTATCGTACATTGTGGTTTTGTCCGGAAATATTTATCTTTATTTTAAATTAAAAAAAAAAAAAAAAATTGGGAACACAGGAAAACGAAACTCTAAAAAACACCCTCCGAAGTTCGCGAGAACTAAACTCCGAAAACACGGAATCCTACACATAACACAACTCTAAATGGCGTCATGTTGTACCCGCGAAGTATTCCCGAAACTTTCACAAAATTCGCGACATATTGCGCCCGCGAAAATGTCGTTCACAGTATCAGGCTTACCGGGCCTACGGAGAAAATGTGGAGTCCTTGCAGATGTCAAGAACGGCGATGTCCGCCATCCCGGTCCAGACTAAGACGCAAGCTCCGCGCAGACGAACCACTTGGTGAAACGAACGTTCAAGAATCAAGACTGAATAGAAGCGGGTGTCAAACGCAGAAGAACTGGAGAAACTATCGCTCCCTCAAATGAAGAAACAGGACGATGAATCATCCCCTGAATCTAAACTGTTGCGACAACAAGAAAAACAAAAAAAAAAAGGGGGGGGGGGGGCAGAAAGGGACGGGAACAGAGAAGACAGAAGTAATTCCTGGAGAAAGGGAACAAGGGGTACGGAAGGAGAAGAGGTCAACCTTTTCCAGGTTGATTGGTCCAGCATGCAGCCTGCGTTGCCAAGGCAAGGAGAAGGGGGAGGGGAGGAAGTCCTCTTTCTCTGACCTTGAGAACAGTGCCGACGAAGAGGTACATTTTGCTGGGGGCAGAGAATCGGAGTGACAGCCAGTTGGTACCTTGGTTTGAGGTTTTTGTTTCTTTGTTGTTTTGTTAATTGCAGGATCAGCAGCTTGTTTTTCGGTTTTTTTATTTTGAAAAAAGCTTGAAAATTAAATCAAGGTTCAGGCGAGCTGGTTGAGTATAGACATTATTTTAAAGGATATCGCAGTAGAATTTCATCTCCGACAGAAACTTTTCCAGAATCCGAATGGTACTGGCGAAGAGCCTTTCCACTCATCTGCTTACGCGATATAGCGCTATTTCCAACTAAAAATAAAAAAGGCTCGTCTTTTTGTTCCGGTTATCAGCAAACAACTCCCCTATCCGAAAAAAAAAGAACAGTATAACTTTAACTGGACTATGAAACTTGAAATCTAACTGGATTTCTTGCAGAAATTAAGTTAGACTTCTAGTTCAATAATCCAGTTAACGAAAAGTTATACTGTGTTTTTCGGTAGGGTCTTGTAAATTATTTGGGCGTTCCTCCCGAGCTCTACCGTGACAGTGAGCCCTATTGGCGCAGGCAGGCACTAGAATTCCGCGAGAGAGCGGAACATTGGAGGAGTCGGGAATTGTCTATTTTTGCCCGTGCCACTGTTTGCAATGCGTTTATTGTTAGCAAACTGTTGTACGTGCTACAAGTGTTGCATTGCTCGCGCGTTAACGTTAAAAAATTGTAACGTGTTTTTGCTGTTTTTATTTGGGGCTCGTCATGGGAACGGACGAGTCGCATGAACCTTTTCCGGCGCGTCCGCGATGGAGGTCTAGGATTGTCACATTTATTTTTGCGCCAAGTTTTGAATCGTTTTATTTATCTTCGGGATGCCAGTGACCCGTTTCTACGAACCGTCTGCCAGGTGAGACCGTCTAGACCTCTGCCTGAGTTTATTGTTTCTTTGGCATGTGTGCCAGGCAGCATCCACGGATATCTCAAGGAAGTTGTCACTTCACGTAAATATTTGGCAGCCAGGTTTTTTTTTTTTAATATTTGAGCGAAGTGTCAAACAAAAAGTGGTATAGTGATCTCGGTGACGTTGTTTTTGCCGTACCTTTGTATAGAACCTTGTAATGTGCAGTCCGATGGACAAGATACATAAAAGAGTGTTAAGAGAATGCTCGTTCCACCTGGTGTTAAGTCATTCGTTTTCAAATTACACACCGGCACCTTAACTGTAAAGACATGGATGGGGGAAAAGGGACTGTTCGTCCCGTGGGGAGACCAGTGTTTTTTTGTGTCAAAAACCCGAGACAATTGAGTATGTTTTCCTGGAGTGCTGGGATGGCGTCCTTTTCTGGGACGTCCTCCAACGCACCCTGAAAGGGGCACTGACAACCCAAAGGTCATATTTTTTTTTATTGTCTAAAACGATGCAAGTTGTAGTCATAGACACGCAAAAAAAAAACGCATCGCGAAAAAAAAAATTTTCCCGCGCCCGCGCGCGCCTTTTTATTTTTGGCGTTTAAATTTCCCGCGCTCACCTCCTCGCTTCTTTTGATCGGTGACGTCAAAAATCGGGAAATTTAGAAGCTTTGTAGGTGACATTTCTATAACATTTAATGACGGCAATCGTAAAACATGTATTTTAACGCAATTGCGAACGCACTACGGCCCCTCTTTTTGAAATACCAGAAATCAGAGTTCGGTGTGATGTTGCTTCCTGGATTTGTACCCTCCCTCGAAAAACTTGGCAGCGCTCGTCGGCGAGGCGGGGAAGAACAGGGAAGAAACCGGTTTTTTTCCCGCGCCGATCTGATATCACCTCCTCCTCGCTTGGGGTCGCCGTGGCAACCGCGCTTTGCTTCATAGCGTGGAGCGGATGTCTGAAAAAAAGTCGAGTCGCAGGAGACCGCAAAATTTGACTCACTGCACTGGCGCGGATCGCGCGGGAACTTCAAATTCGGCATTTGGAAATTGTTTTTTTTTGAATTCACAAATACTGAATTTTCAAGTTTCGAATTTTGAGGGTAATGTCCCGGCATCGTTTTCAATCGTTTCGGATAATAAAAAAAAATATGATTTTGATGTGTCAGTGCCCCTTGAAAGAAGATTTTCCGTTAGACATGCATGGAATTAGATACCTTCCCGTTAAAAACAAAGGCGGCATGCCCTTTGATATGATTATGCTACTAGGCATTTGGAGGTCTCAGATGGCTACGCGCCATGCCGATATTGACGCGCGTGAGGCTCGGGAATATTTCGGCGAGAGTATTGCCTTGATTGTTGGAATACACAAGGCACAGACAGAGCTGCGTGCCAGAGTGGATTCAACGTGTGGAAACTATTATGAATTTGAAACGATTTTAACTTACACTACTAGCCCAAAGGCCGGCTGGTAGCTTTTAGCACAGCCACCATTTCCGCTGTTTTTTTTTTACCTTAGAATTGTATATATTGACGTGTAAAGAACGGCAATAATAATAAAAAAAAAGTGTCTGGCTCGCAACCTAAGGGTCGGGAGTTTGAATCCCACCTAAAATACTTCGATCTTTTTCCTTTTAGACAAATTAATTACTTTATAAAACTGAAATAATTTGAGGCATGCGGCGACCTTTAAATAACATGCCATGTTTTAATCACTTTCATTCCACGCGTGACGTCACGATTCACGTAAGCGTCGTGGGTTGTTTGAAATCCCCGCGGGAGGTCATGTGGCTGTGACGTCATGACCCTATCGACCAATCAGAATTTTCCCGTCCCACCGACGCCGACACTAAATTTGGCGGGAAAACACGTCACAACCTTAAAATTATTTATCCATCAACAACGCATCCAAGCTAAATCAACGCAACGCCGTTTCAATATCAGATCAGCGTATATGACGCACGATCGGCGCAATCTCAATCGATCGTCATCATCGTATCGTCGAATAAACGGCACAGCTGTCGCTGTCTAAACGCATCACCTCGTGTGATCGTATCGCAATTTTTATCAAACTGATTCGGATTGTTTTAATTTGTACAGGTATGAGGATCTTCGACTTCCTGTAACTTCTTTCCACAATCAACTTGATATCAGGAGATAGCAACAAACCTTTCCTCACCTGCAGTCACAAAATTTCGTCTCGCACCTGGCGTCAGTGCAAGGAATTCGTTCGAGAATGATTCGATCGTCTTCATTCAGGGATGAACAATTTTTTGTTTATTTAATGTACGTCATCAATTTAAATATTACCCGAGTCCATTTTGGTACAAACACACGGTCGCGCTTTGCACGGACCTTATTTTGAGAAGGGATCGTGCACCAACTATTTTTGAGAAGCGGTAGTCTCCGTTTGGCTTCCAGAACTCTTGTCATCGTCGTAAACGTAGTAGTACTCGTAGTCGTCGTCCCCAATAGGTACCGTCCTCACGACGACCGTGTGACGCCTTGGCTTCGTTGTGCCTTTCCTGGGACAACGGGGCTCTCGACACTGTTTGACGTCAAGCACCGCGTTCACGCTGATTCTCGACTTCACGACGTTCACTTTGATAGGAACAGCCTTCCGTTCATGTCCTTCCTGCTCAAGCTGCTGCAACGCGACGCTCGCGTGGCTTCGCTTGCCGAGTTCCTTGTTATTCGGAGCACGACTGGAGCCAGCACCGTGCAACCACTTTCCTTCGGTGAGCACAACCTTTTGACCGGAGGTTCTCTCCGGGTACGTTGTTCGGACCGCAGATTGAGCCGTAGACGCCTGGATGCCATGGCTGGCTCCAGGTGTTCGGGATTCTCGACGAGTGAAGTGCTCGATTTCGGAGGAGTTCCCCGTCGCTTCACTGGTGTCTCCGGGTGCTTCGTGGTAGGGATAAGGGAACGCGGTAGCGTTGCGAGCCTGCGGGTGCTGGTGTACCACGTGCGCTCCGCGAGTCGACAAAAAGGTTCCGTCGGTCCTCCGTTGGACTCCGTCCTCTTTGCCCCCAAGCAGAAAGCCGTGGTGAGTGGATCGGGGGTAATGCGAGACGTGGATCTGTACCCTCATGGCATCCGGAAGGACACAGTTCTTTTGACCCGGGTAAGCGCATATCACTGGAGTGGGGACGCACATGGAGGCCAGCGTGTCAGCCAACGTATGGTTGACCTTCCTCATCCGAGAGATCTGCTCGGCACTCAGGTTAACGCAGATCGTCGAGAAGGTGGAGGTGGAAGTTGGATTAGGGAAAGCTGCGGAATCGTTGCTCGCTGCAATAGGATCTCGCGTTGTGTTAATCGCCGTTGTGAATGATGCGCGGGACGTTGGGCTTCTGTAGTGATGCCGGTGCTTCAACTTGGCGTCTTTTGAAGTAGTCGATTTGAGGAACTTCGGGCAAGGGGATGACTTGATTTTGTAGAACGGGAAAAGCTTTTTCTCCGGGGTGAAGGCCATCGTGAATACACTATGCATAGCTGTAGACGAAATCGTACTCGTACTCTTCATCCTCTTTTGCGTTCGTTTTATCGTAGTCTCCTGCTCCTTGAACGTTGTTTTCGGCCTTGAGGATATTGACGGAAGTGTCGCGCTTGTTGATGCGGGTGGCGTGATTGAAGTTGCTGAAGCGGTTGTCCTGGTTGTTGAAGAGGTTGTTTTGGGGGGTAAGGTAACTGAGTTTGATGAAACTGTCATTGTCCATGTTGTCGTTGTGGGTAGGGTGACTGGAGTCGACGAGGCGCTTTTTCTTCTTGCTGATGATGCTATCGTTGTGGGCGGTGCGGCTGAAGGGGTTGTATCGGTTCTTCTCCTCGTGGACGAGGCTACTGCCGTGGGCAGCATGAACGAAGTTGATGCCACGGACGCCCGAGCTCCGCCGACGTCGCCAGTTGGTCTGGTAGAGACGCCGGCGTCCAGGCCTAAAAAAGGACTCGTGGCCTTGGTGCTAACGTTGCACTCCGAGGATTGGGTGTCCACGCACTCCCAGAAGGTCTGTTTCCTGAAGGTGTGCTCAGGGAGCCAGAGCTTCCGGCAGTCTTTCGCAGCTGGCGGAAGCGGTTCGCCGGGGTACTTGACGAAGACACGCCGGGGACAGCCGGTCTTTGTGGTCGGAGTCGGATACTTGACGGACCGGTTCATGCCCCTGGAAGAGAAAAATGTACCATACAGGTCACTTATTCACCCTTCAAAAAAAAAAAAAAAAAATTGGGTTTATGATTCTTGCGGTAATGTTCTTCACGTGAAGTGGTTATCGTATAGCATTTCCGGTTTTAACCGAAAAACAAAGCTTTCTGGAAATATTTGCTCCAGCTAGGGCTGTTTTTGTAGAATCCCTTCTCTCTTGGAGATACACTCTCAGTTTTGAATTAATTTTTTTTTTTTCACCGATAATCGCTGTTTTTAGCACCCGTCCGAAGCAGATCACCGAAATACACCGACATTTGAAGCACAATAAAAACTGAAAATCATAGGCCCATTTTCTTTGTAAGTTATAAATAAACTTCTGAAAGTGGCCTAGTTATACCCAACCACACGCCTTCCGCTAGAACATTTGCACGCGGTTAGACGTCAGCCAAAAAGCCGCGGATGTTTTATATTAGTCACGTCAAAAATGGTCAGCGTTCCCTATTTTCTTGTCACCTTTTTTTAACCAGCGGAAAATGAGATAAGCGGTGAAGTGTGCAGTGATATCTGCTGTGGCCTGGCGACCAAGATGTAAAACACAGGAAAGTGAATTAAAAAAATGTTTGTGTAGTCTCGTCTCCAGCCACCTATAATAGGAGTATCCGGTATGAACGACACAAAAAATACAGAGAAAAACGTTACAACCTGTAAATAAATATTAAAAAAAATATAGAGTGGAGCCAAAACGAGAACAGATGTGACGGTTACGCTTGTATCCTAAATTTCTTCTATTGGCGTGGCGACGGCAAAACAAAGTTTTCGCCCATACTGGAAGTGAGGACAATTTAAGACGGCTCTCCGACGTCATATCAATGCGGTGGAGCTGCTGTCGGCACCGCTCATGCGCAGACGCTTCTCCCCAGAGGAATCTGGTTTTTGCCAGAGCCGTGTATTGGGAGAGTTTGGCCAGCGCCGAATATTCCCCCCCACGCTTAGAGCGTAAACTAAATTTGTGACACAGCGTCGACCAATCAGGAGACTTCTACTCCATCTCACAAATGTCTGCAGTGAAGACAAAGGCACAGGCGCGTGAGCCTAGCTCAGCGAAACGCTTTTGTTTGTACGAGACCTCGTGCATAGGAGGCACATTCCAAAGCCACGCGCTCGTGCCCATGCCTTTGTCTGCACTGCTAGAACAGTGTCCTGAGACTGGCTGAAAGAAAACAGTGCGAAGGGTGGGGTGCGCGAGCGTCTTGAGACGCAGAGTTCCGCTCGGCACGGCTCAAATTATACTTCGTTTCACTTTATCTGCGAGCGAAGCCAAAGCTAGAAGCGCGAGACCAGCGCTTTTTGCATTTCTCCCGGGCTCGCGCGCTCGAGCAAAGCCTGAACGCACGGAGATTCCGTCCTCGCGCTTCCAGTTTTGCCTTCGCTCGCACATAAGGTGAAACGAAGTATAGGAGGTATTCACTGGCCGCCATATTTGAGGTCACTGTTTAGAGCGCATGCTCAGAACGAGCTCGCATTAATAGGCTGCCAAGACCGGCAATCTTGGTGGTTCGGAATGCACGTGGCGAAAGAACTGTGAAAGCTCGCGTTCAGCACGCGCTCCGCAGCCGAGCACACAGCTATGGCCGCCAGTGAATACTTCCTATAGTCATGTCACATATTTAGATCACACGACCACCGCTAGGGGCTGTTTCGCGGCCTGAGGTTGGCCCTGAGATGCTCGCCTATTCAAACCAATGTATGGCCAAACTCTCTCAATAAACGGCTCTGGTTTGTGCGCGTGTGCAGTGCCCTCACCCGGAGCGGGCAAACGCGGACTTGCTTGAAAACAGTGTTTTGGTCGACAGAAAGGGCCTCCATGGGACATGTAATGCTTTCGCATTAAAAAGAGAGGGCTGCGTAAGTATTGAGGAATCATAACTCAGTCCACAACCCAAGCGCATACAAGGCCGCAGTGCTATATTTTTGACATCACTTACATGAGGGCATCATGGGCACAGATTTGACACGAGTCCCGAGTCAGCGTTCGGCTACGACTCGTGTACTCACTGATTTAACACGAGTCAACGCCGACACAGCACTCGTATTCAATCTGCCCACTGTTACAGCTGACGCCGATAATTCAGCGCTGTGCCCTTGCTATCTAAGGTATGTCGACTCGGCTGGGCGTTTAGTTCACACTGCGTTTCTAAAGTTGAAAAACGTTATTTGCACCTATAGGATGCAAAAGACCGAAATGAGAGAGACTCGTAAAAACGGTTAACAAATACTAAATGTTAACACGATAGCCCTAAAGGGGCCCTGCAATCATATTTAAGCGTCTAACTTTTTTGCGGTTTCCACGTCTCTTGGGGTTCGGCCAAGCCAGCGGGCACGGAGGGAGGAACTAAATATCAGTGCGTCATATTTTGATCGGACGACGCGGAAACCTCCTCCACCTACGGGGGCGACCCGCGGTGCCGAAAGCGCACGATATGTGAAGTCTTTGGTCCTGGCCTTACTACTGGTCAGAGCCGCTAAAAGCTTCTTTTTAGAGGAATACAAAATATAAGTGTCGCAAACCATTTCAATTATTTATAAAAGTAGTTTTTGTTCAGTATTTTAGATCAGAAAAGAAACAAAATGCAGTTTATAAAGTACGGAAATAAGAACTGACCCGTCGACATACACGCCACCAAGCGGTGGAAAAGGCGGCGCATACTAATGGGTGATTCAAGAGGATACAGGTGCGCCGTTGCCTCTTTGTCCCGCCGGTGTCCCTTTGCGTCTGAACTCGACGTGACGTTGTCGGGCTCGCATAGCTTTTCCAGTGCTCCGACGCCGTCAAAGCTACCTGCACGAATGTGGTGGCGTAGCTAGGAACCATTTGGGGGGGGGGGGGGGGGGTTGAGGGGGAGGGGGCTGAAGTTTCATAATCGTTCTCCTTGCGTGGCTACGTTTCAAGCTATGTTTCGAGCGAAAAGAGAAAATACGCTCACGAAGAGAAAATATAGTGGCACCATCTGTCGGGTGGCTCCCGGGCACTTTCGCATTTAAACACACGCACGCAGCTGTCCAAACCAGCCTTAGTTAAGACTACGCAACCTCCTCCGTCACAGTCAGTCTGCTTTTCTGTTTTCTTTGTCCCTCGTCTCTCGGCTCTTTGGTTCCTTCCGGTTACCCGAACATATATCTCAATCTGTGAGAATATTCGGGAAGCGTTTGACCTCGACGTCTGCTCTGTCCAGGTGCTCCAAAACATGATCCACTGCGCTGATCTGAGCAACTTCAATAAGCCCCTGGACCTGTACCGGAACTGGGTGGACCTGGTCATGTCGGAGTTCTTCATGCAAGGCGACAAGGAGAGGCAGGAGAACCTCGACATCAGCCCCATGTGCGACTGCCACACGGCCACCATCGAGAAGACTCAGGTGAGAGACGACTCGGTCCGGAGTGACAACCATGTACGCAAAGTGTTTTCGCCAGGCTCATTAAATTCACCTGCACCAGCCTGTATTGGCAGCTGCCTCGTGGTTAACCTATCGCGCTACGATTTTGTGCAGCGTTGCTCACAGATGGTGCATTTTTTTTTGTAAAATTTGCAAAGAGCGAACTTACCTGAGGAAAAAGTAAAGAAAGAAAAAGGCTTAGCTCCTATGGAAACGCAGCGAAGCCACCGGTCTTCAAACAATACGGCGCCGCTTCGCACCGGAGACAAGAGATGGCGCAAGCGCCGAGAGCCGGCGTCTCGGCGTCTTTAGCAGACGATCGTTTCGAAAAGCGGCGCGGGTTCCGCAGGCGGCGACAGTCTCAGAAACAAAAACAGACGCGGTATTAAAAAGGAACTGCAAAGCAGACGCATCAGTACCCCGAAAAAACAGTCAAAATATCCCGACCAACCATTTTTTTAACCGATTATCTGTCCATTCAATATGTTTTATTAATAAGGATGATAAAATAATGCATTTGCAAGTGATATCAGAAAAACTCGCTCCGCTTTTGAGTCGAAAAGATCGTCTGCTAAAGACGCCGACTCTCGGCGTCGTATGCTCGTTCGTTGGCGGCAGTTGGCATCGCGACCGCTTGCGCCATCTCTTGTCTCCCGTGCGAAGCGGCGCCGTATTGTTTGAAGACCGGTGGCTTCGCTGCGTTTCCATAGGAGCTAAGCCTTTTCCTTTCTTTACTTTTTCCTCAGGTAAGTTCGCTCTTTGCATATTTTACAAAAACAAAAATAAAAAATAAAGCACCATCTGTGGGCAACGCTGCACAAAGTTGTCGCGCGATAGTTAAGAAACCGAATTTTGCGGTCCATTTAAAGAGCCTGGCCGCTCCTTGAATCACCCAGTAGAAAGAGGTACTGGGATCAGGCACCGACGAGCGGCGAGCGTAGAAAGGTCCCGAATGTACGCGGCGGCGCTGCGGTCGTATACGGGCTCGAGGATCCGACCGGTTCCGAGCCTTCGGCGAGCAGGTTTGGCTTGCGGTTTGGCCCTTTGGCGCTATGGCAGCGCGAAGGGGCTCCCGTTCTGAACTGATCTTTACCCCGTGTTTGCTGTCGTTTGTGGCCAATGAAGCGTCATGCCGAATTAGTGTTTAATCGCGCAGCAAATGCAATGCGAGCCGCCCTGGCTGCCTGCTTCATCCAGTCTATCCAGCACATGTTTTAGTGGCGTCCCTCTCGAGCCGTCGACACGGAGTGCGGCAGCCGTGAGCGCTCGCTGAGCTCACTACCCCTTCTCTAGTTCACAGCCACTCAAGCCACGACTAAGGACGTCATGAAGGAGGTTATTTTTTGCTTGTTTTTGTAATTTTAATGTGCATATAACTTTTAAAATAAAGCGAAATTCGAGAAAAGGAAAGTTTCACTAAGTTACTGCGTTCAATGCGCTCAGGTTCGATGCAAATTAAAAACCAGTCAATAAGTCATTGCAGGGCCCCTTTTAAAGGGGCGATGCAACGATTTTTGTATTTTGCGCAAATACCGCTTAGAACGGATCCCTGACGTTAGTGACCTCTGAAATACCCGTTCGTTTTTCACCACACGCACTCGAAGTCGCAGAAAAAAATAAAGAAAAACGAGCAGAGTTCACCCCCTCAACTCGCAGCCAGAACAAGCGGCCACGTGATCTGGAGCCGATTATATACCGCCAATGTTGATCATAGCCATGCGCTGGGGTTGGCAAGGCACAGGACACGCGCTGAGTTCCAGACATTGTTATGGTTCGGCTGTTGTCGTCATTGCAGCGATTGGACAGAGGACACTACCCGAATGCTTCTCGAGCTATCGATTATCACGAGCCCAAATCGAGTGTCCACGCCATGCTCGGGTCCAATCTATGAGCCGCGTTCAAATATCGTCACTGGGCGGTACTGCTACCGCCCAGCTACGTCATCAGGTTTTGCGAAGGAGAGATTGAAGTGGCGTTGCGTGCGAGTATCCTTGAGTCCCACTAGTACCAGTAGGCTCGTGTAAAGTGAAAAAAAAAAAAATCATTCCAATTGCATATCGTTGCACCGCCCCTTTAAGCGTCTTCCAAGTTTTAGTAAAGCGGTCACTGCAAACGAAGAGGTCAACACGTAGTTGATATCTTGTGGCCCTTTAAACATGCTGAATAAGACACAACTGACCTATACGAAGGAGGAGACCTGTTCGCTTGGGTAGCCTCGACGCCCGGGCTGCTGCTTGTCCGTCTCCCCCTGGCCGGGTTCCAAGTAAGGATCTTATGCTGCGGCCTGACGGTAACGCGGGCGGCACCCTTGACGAAATGCGCCGACGGCACTTGGCAGTTGCAGTGGCAATCGCGCTGCCCGTAGACGCGCTCCAGCTCCAGCGATTTGGACAGCGAGGCCCTGATGATCTCCTTGATGATGCTTCCGTTGGCGCTCTTGTGGATGGTGCGGGAGATGGACGGCACGAGCTCCAGGAGGTCCTCCAGGGACCGGTTGGCCGGGGACTCTCGGCAGTGGCATCTGGGCGGCGGTACCGTGGGCGAGAGGTTTTTGGGAGGGTAGAGGTCGGACGCGACGCCTCCTCCGAGGTACGCTGGGGCGACTTCGGGCAGTTGGTTGACGGCACGACGCTTGAGCTTCTGCCTGGAGGTGACGGCAGCGTCTTCTGGCTTGCGCGGTTCCATGAGGTTCTTCCATTGCCGTGTGGGCCGGCTCTCTTGGTCCTGCGCACAGGGAGTGGCGCGAAGAAACGGCTGTTAATACTCCACTTACGAAGAAATAAAAACACACGGTTGTGAGAATTTGTTTTTTCGTTGAACGTCCGTTGAAAAGCTCAGGAGAAACTGTTAACAGCTACTCATCACACTTTGTTTGGCTTTTCAGTTGACTCCTTGATTCACTGGAAACGCCTGAGGCTAAAGACGTTTCGTTGATCCTGTATGTATATAGTTCTCTGTAGCCTTTCATTTTTCATATCTACGTCTTCAATAAAGTTAATTTAGCATTCGTCTACAGCTTTTATTAAGGTTAAAATTCAGAGGGTTACACACTGCCCAACAACTTGATAGTTTTTTTTTTTCTCAAAGATTTCCCATAGGCAGATTTTTTTTTTTTTATGACAATTGAGATATATTGATTTGAGCACAAGTACAACATAGATAATTTGTTGGTAACTTACATTATTAAAATTATATTATCTAAAGCGTTTGAGTTTATTTTTATGGTATACATGGCTCCTTGTGGACGTGACAATTTAATAGATTATGACAACTGTAGTTCTACTAAATTTAGCTTGCCAGCTGACATGAAGAGGTTTTCTTGCTAATTCTTTTCTCTCTGATTTTTTGCATAGTATAATTGGTACCATCGCGTACACCAACCAATACAATATAAAAGACAGGGCCTACTCTTTTCCTCACCATACGTCATCACTAGTGGGCCCCGCGCGTCACGCAGCGCCTCGCAGCGAGCGCGACGTTAAGCAGGGAACACATGAACGGCAAAAACGGGCGCCGCGCGCTGATTTCCATGTATGCAACAGCCCAGGGCGCGGTGATGTGGACCTATGCCAAGCCGCCACGTCGGCCACGTCACAGCGTGCGTGCGAAAGGTTTAGATTGCTAGCTCAGCCAAGCTGAGCCGCTGGTACCCGGATAGATACAAGGGCGAGAGGTTTAGATTGCTACGAGCAGGCGCCGATTTTTACGGCCCATTTCAGATCGAGCCTCGGCATTTCGAACACCCTATAGACGCTTCTAAGTAGCTGTGCATGGGCGCCGCCATAACCAACCTTCCGTTTTATTTTACTCCGTTTACTTCACTTTTTGATTACCACAGCAGGACAGTTCATTGCCATTACATATTCTACTGTGTCCTTCTCCCCAGCAATGGCCTTTTTGGAGGCTCTTAAACCCATGTTTCAGTGGTTCGGCATCTCGGGAAGACAAGAGAAGGTCAGCCATGGCGGCTGTAATTTGGCACGTGCTTCTTTTCCATAAGGGCGCAGCCACCTTGAATGTCGTCACTTCTGGTATGCGGTAAAACATCGTTTTGATATCTGCACGTGGCTGGAAGGTGTATACGAAAGATGCTTGATTGTCACACATTCTTGTTTTGCCTCACCTATATTTTCTCGCATATTCCAGGTTGAAATGTTTGATTATTTTTTCGTCCCGCATACCAGATACGGAACCCACGTGACTGAGGACGACAGGAAACAGAAAACGTTTATACCTCCGTAAGCTGCTTCTGGGTGCGCACAATGGGGAAGGTGAAAACCCTCGTCTTGGTGGACATGTCCTGGCCGAAGTAGCCGCTGTGCTTCCAGGCTCGCTCGACGGGTACCGACGGGGCCAAGTTCCCGGCGCCCGAGGCCCCTTGCTGCTCCCTGGCGACCGGCGTTCCGTCCAGGGTGTTGGCTGCCTCCACTGCAGGCGCGTCTGCGATCCTCTTCTGGATTCTCTGCCTCATGAGCACTCCCAGCGAGGGCACCTCGAGGTCGATCAGGAGGTCGCGCTGCCTCTTCACCCTGTGATGCTTGCGGAGACGCCAAGACGAGAGGACAATGGACGAAACAGCTAACGCTGCTTGTTTATACCAGAGTCACTTACTATGTCAGCAACATTTCTATAGACCGTTTTCGTCTTTGCAAACATAAACGGTCTCTTGCCTTTTAAGAGACTCCAGGTCGGTCTGTTTCGGAAGGACTTTCGAGCTTGTTTATGCCACAGTGTTCTTGGACACGCAAGTGCTAGTGAATCAACAAGGTTGGATGTTTAGCGAAGTCCTTATGCTTTGCTCTTTAGTACATAAAAGGTGACCGGCGGTAATATATGCGAAAGTCTCCAACAAATCTCTCGCTCACCGTTCCTGTAGGCACCTAAAGAGTTGGTGATGAAATATTTCACCTGTAGACGTTGCAAGGAGCGGTGTTATGGGGGATTGTTTGCCCTCCCGAAGTTTGTGGGGACGCAAAACACTACAGCGCCTCCTGGCGTCATTTTTATGGATCGTGTCTGTTGACCCTTTTCGTGTAAAAAGATGCCGTCCCTTGCCTCCCTAGCGACTCCCGTTACTTCGTTTCACAGTCGGCCTTCTGAGCTTGTCGAAGTGGGATATTTAACAAGGACTTTTCGCTGTGCCATTCATTGAATACCTGGTGACCGGTAGTCTTACCGGAGTATTTGGATATTTCTGGCTAATTGATCCTTGAGGTAAACACCAGGAGAATGGATGTTAAAGTATTTTATGGATGTCGTAAAGAGCGGTGTCAAGGTGGCGATTGTTTGTATTCCCATTTGACTGGAAGATCGCGGGGACGGAAAACGCAACAGACCCTCCCTGTATTATTTTAATAGAGAGACCCGGCCGCAATTTGAAGCCATATTTCTGGCACATCCAACTTGTTGCCTTCTATGGACGCCAGAGATGGACGAGTGCAAACATCAATGCGTTTTTAACCGGGTGTCAATGTGTTCATGCGTTAATCAGTGTTTAAATTACGTCGGTGGATCAAAGCAATGCCACGACAAGTGCAAGGCGACTGTTCTCGCTTTCCTCCTTGGTCTAAAACTCTCAACAATGAGCCCACTAATCTAACATTAGTATGACCTATATTATATTTAGTGACTTGTATATTGGGAAATTTATTTAGTGCAACGTATTCTCCGGAAACAAATTGGTTGCCATGACTCGGTTAATATCATGTCTGTAACGTCGACTCGCGTATGTTCGTGGCAATGTGCAAGTCTTCCGCGGGGTGAGAGAGGGGCCTCGCGAAATATTGGCGATAATCTGCCATTTTCCGATCTTCCGGTTCGAGAGCCACTGGTAGTGTCGTGCCATAGCCTCCTGTATACTCACAAAGCCTGGCAGTTCGACGACGGAGCCACAGAGTGCCCGGTCGCAGATGTGGAGCGCGAAGATCTGGTAGCACAGAACATTAAAGAGCCATTTCTCGGGGAACCTGGACGTCAGCGCACAGCTTTTGTAGCGGCGAGGACCCGAAACACACTTGTTCGCCCGGGAGAAGTGTGTTTCGGCGTCTCGCCGCAGCGGGGCGCCAGTCACGTGGCTCTCCTCTCATCCGTTGTCTGCCGCTCCACCTGATCCACTTCGGCGGCCGCTTCTCGTGGCGATCTGCCAGGCTTTGTCAGTATGGAGGAGGCTAGGGTCATGCACTTTCGGTGCACGAGCGCTCGTTCGATGCTCGCGGTCGCTCGTGCCGCGTTCATGCACAGGTCGGAGCAAAAGCTCTGGAATCGACGATTTTTGAAAATGGTGGATTTACGTTGGCGCGGAGCATCGATCAATAACGTCCAACCCCTTCGCGTCGAGAGCAGGCCATCCGCAACTCAAAAATCCGCGCTTATTTCTTCCCCGTGGTTCTGTTGTGCACTTTGACCACCAGGCCGCACCACGTTTCGCTAGGAGCACAGGGGAAGCCTCCCCCCGCCTCCTTCCACTGTAGCAGAGCGAACGCTGGGGAAGAGGTCGAATCCTCTCCGGCGCGGGTTGGTCTCAAGTGCGCATGCGTTGCGTTATCACGTGACGTGGAGGAAAGTGGGCAGAGAGGCCGAGGCTTGCACACGATCGACGCTTCTGTCACCGCCTCGCAGCTCGCGACGTAAATCTCGTGACTCCGATCAAACAGTTTGTTTGTTTTATTTTTGACACAATTGTCAAGGGGGTTGGGGCAAAAGGCGAATGTAATCACCTGACTGGGTCCCAACTAACACTCAACAGCAGGGCACAAATCGAGAGAAAAAAATAATACAAAAAGCCAGCTCACAGCACAAGTCAAGAAAGAAATTATTTCACCCAGATAAAGACTCTTCAGCTTACAAATACGATTAAAAAAAAAAAAAGTCACTCTGATTAATAACACAACTCACTATGTACGCTAGCAGCATTAAAATATTCACTTAGGTATTTTTTTAAATGAAACGTGGAAGTGATTTCCTGGGCCTTCCCATACACGCAATAATGTTTGTTCAGGATATCTGTAATCTGGTAGGATAATTTTTGGGTACCATATTTAGTTCTAATTTTTGGTTTTGAAAACTGCTGGTGCCTCAGGTTGTAATTTGTTTGCTTGGGTAGGTACGTCTCTTGAAAGATGTCAGAATCAGTGTTAATTTGTGTATGAATTGAAATCGCCACCTTTAGGCAAAAAAGGTTATCTACCGTAAGTAATTTATGTTTATTAAAACGATAGGAAGTCGATTGAAACCGGGGAAAATTACCAATTAGCCGAACCGCGCGTTTTTCTCATGTAAGTAATTGCTTAATATTATTTCCTGTGATTGCCCCCCCCCCCCTATTAAACAGTAATAAAGCCTCGAGTGAATACTAGATATATAGATTTGTCATTTTAACCAGTTTGGAAGAAGTTGTCTGCACCTAAAAGGTAAGCCAATGGATCTAGAAATCTCCTGTCGGAGATAATTTACTTGAGCATTTCGATACAAATTTTCGTAGAAACGAACACCAAGAAATTTATAAGATTCTACGTGTTCAATAATGAAGTTTTGAAAGGATATAATAATTGTGTTAATAACGGGTTTGTTGTTTGCTCTAAAAATGATATACTAAGTTTTCGACGTATTTAGTTCGAACTGATTTGCAGCTAACCACAAGTGAAGTTTGTCCAACCAAGTGTTTGTCTTTGTCTCTAAAGTACATAATGAGTTTCTGGGATGTTTAATATATCGTTAACGTAAAGAAGGCAAAGCAGACGCCCTAAAACTGATTCCTGCGGTACACCATACTGAATTTTTCTAGAGAAGAGCGCGCATCATGGAGGACCATGTACTGAAGACGAGATGTTAAGTAGCTGCGGATTAGGCTAAGTGTAATACCTCTTATTCCATAAAGTGGTAGTTTTCAGAGTAGGATGTCGTATTTTATGGAGTCAAATGCTTTTTTGAAATCTAAAAAAAAACAAAACAAAAAAAAAAACTAGTGTATAACATGTGTTTTCGATGTTGTCCAAGATTTTATTTTTTTATATTTGGCAATGCCATCTCCGTTGGTTTACCTTTCTGAAATCCATACTGGTTGTTTGTAATAGTGTTATGTGTAGCATAGAATTCACCTAAACGTTTGTAAATAACGCGTTCGACTATTTTTGAGAAAACCGAAAATACAAAGATTGGTCTATAGTTACTCATGTTATTCTTAGGACCGCCTTTATGAATTACACATACTTTTGCTATTCTCAATTTTTCTGGAAAGGTACCCGTGCTTAAAATAGTGTTACAAATGCGAGCAAGGGATGTACAGATGAAAGAGGAAACTTCTTTTATTGGCTTAGAACACAACCCATCTTCACCAGAGGCGGCGCTGTTCCCTAAGGATTTAATAATCGTGTTTACTTCTATTTCACTACAGGGTGTTAGAAAAATTGAGTTATCCAAAGGTAATGTAACATAAGATTCAGACCTAGGCGTACTCGTGGTAGGTAACATTGAAGAACCCGATACTAAAAAATGAGAGTTAAATTTGTTTGCCAGAGATTGGCCGGAGTAGGTCACCTGCTCGATTGTAAGTTGTTTTGGGGCAAGAGCATGGGGTTTAGAGGTAAGTTCATTTACAGCCTGCCAGAGTTTCCTCGAATTATCATACATCGAACTAAACTTGTTTTTGTAGTAGTGAACTTTCGCTTTTTTTAATATCCGCGTTGAGTTTGTTTCTCACCTTCTTGAATCCTCGTAGTATACCAGTATCTCTTGTTGTAAAGAACTTTTCGTACAATTTATTATGTTGCCTTATGCGTTTATATAGCGCACATGAAATTCACACTTCGCGTCTCTTACAAGTACCGCGAGCCATTCGTGTGCGAACGCGGAAGACACGTTCCCTGCCGTGCCGCGCGCCACTTGCTTCCTAAGTCCCGCTCATATTTCTGTGCTGCGCCGCCATTTCCTTCTGGGGGTCGCAACAGGAACAGGCCTCGTACGTTGGCGCGTTTGACGTTACTTGTCGAACGAACATAAACATATTGAGGGGCTTTGGACGAATAACGTTGGCTTTAGACGAGAGCTTACAGTGGCGCCATCTAGCAGGCAGACACTCCTCTTCCAATCTCTTCCTGCCAGTGACTGTACACGAGAGACAAAAGACGAGGCAACGTCCTTGTCCCCTGCTATTGATAAAACACTAATTTCTTTATAAAGCCGTGTAGCGAAAACCAGCGCGTTTATTAAACTTCCGTCGAGTTTTAATTCACCAGCTACGGAGAGCTCCTACGCGTGTTTTACGTTAGGGCATGTTTTTGTCCTGTGTCCCACATGCCCGACATTCGCCACGTTTGCCATCGACATCCGCCAACCAGAAAGCGCAATCGAGCCGTGACTTCCGGTCAAGCGGATACTATCAAATGCTTTATGTCCTGGAAACAATGTGAACCAATCGTCTATGTTCAATTCTAATCCGGATGTTAGTAAACGTGACCCTGCCTTCACATATGCTTGTACTCTAGCTCGGGCTCTCTCGGTTTATATTTATGCCGGTTTCTTTATTAGCGAGTTTTTTTTACCCGCCGTCCTTTCATTATAATATATATGCAAATGACCCAGCCCCGCTCGTATATATAACGACCAGCGACTTTGCCCCGTAATAATTCCACGCGGAGCGGGCAGACAATGCGCGGGGCTGGACACGAAGTAATTTAAGTTCTGCTCGGCGATTTTGGGTTTCTTTCTTTTTTGGGGCGCCGTAATGTAGCCGCGCGTCCTGCTGATGTTGAAACAGAATGAGGCAGCATATAAACAGCGATAAACGAAGAAAAAGGAGAGAAAAATAAAATTGGAAATGTAGCCTCGCAGGTTTTCGCTTTCCTATGGTTAATAATGGATTGGTGAGAACCAAGTCCGTATCGAAAACGGAGAAAGCGGCAGAGAAAAGGAAGCCTCTGAGAGTGCTCTAACGAATTGATTACTTTTATTTTTGTAATCTAATTTTTTTTTTTAGGTTCTAAAATTTTGTTCTGAAATGCCAAAAAAAAAATCAATTATACTAAATATTAAATTCGGAATTTTTTATTTTATTTTAAGATATATAATTAAAGTTTTTCAGGGTTCACGAAAAAAAAAAAAAAAAAAAGCACGGCGATAATTTTACACATTTCTCGTTGTGGTGGCCCGTGCCCATGACTATGGCAGATGACCTCCACATTGCCTATCAAAACGACAGAGTTGTGAAAATGCAGTCTTCGCGTGAATTACACACGTTGGCCCCAACCGTAATTTCTGTAACGGATGAGTCAATCAGATATCGTCTTACCGGGACCATACTCTTCCATCGCTCCATAAACACGAAGGCTTCGGCTATCGCAAGACACGCCAACAGGACTGGCAGGGAAGATGGGTTCAAACAGTGAACCATGTTGACAAGTCTGCAACGAATAAAACTGCCTGTCTCCTTGTTACATCCCAAAGCCGCTCGAAATGCATAGCATTTTTAGGTTATCTTTGCCTCGCTGTGCCACTGCTTCTCTGGCGCTTCAGGTGACAAAATGGCGTCGCGCCATGACGTCATGGTGGTGGCACGTGATCTCACGTGACACCGTGACGTCATCGAGGCTACATCTGCGGACATAAATACTCCGATTGAGCTGGCCCTATAACTGCTATGCATTTAGACGCAACAACGACAGACTCTTATTAACACCGCCCATCCCGCAGACACATTGAGAGGGCGTTAGATTGTACTTTGAGCTTACATAATGATGTGTAAGAATTCTACCCTAGCTATTAAGAAACTACTGGAAACAAGGCTTACAAATCGATGTCGTTCTAAAAGAGATAATGACAAGATCCATCACAATGTACTATACTATCCTGCAGAATTGTGTCGTTAATCCTCTCGTACCAGAATTCCAACTCTCAAGTATAGACGCTTTCAGGCAGCTGTACATGGGCGCCGCCATAAGCGACCTTCAGTTTTTCTCCCTCTTATTTCGTTCGCTCCACTTCATCATTACCACAGCAGGACAGGTTATTGCCATTTTAAGCGTTACTGCGTCCTTCTCCCCAGCATAGGCTCTTGTGGAGACTCGTCAACGCCCGCTTCAGTGGCTCGGCATCTCTGTAAGACAAGAGAAGGTCGGCTATGGCAGCTCTAATCTGGCGCGCGCTGAAAGCGTCTATAAATATGCCAAAAGACAACAGGTAAACCTCCGATATTTTCTATGGTTTCGCACTGATAGCAATATGGCGGGTCATGAGCTGAAACGCCCCCAAGTTCTGGAAAATATCTTGATGACACCGGCTCGCACATATTCGGGGTATCTTCTCAATCTCGCTCCAACGGTTACGGATATAAATAATGCATGTTTTTGATCATATATATTTTCTTCGATCAATTAATCGGATATTTACGCTGCCGCTGAAATACAGAATGGTTAGACGACTGCTCACCCGATAATGGGTTTGCCTTCACGATACCGGAACAGGGATGTCAGGATGTTGACCTCATGTCGGTTGGTGTCCAGCTGCAGTACGGCCTGCGTCGTTGCGATCGGGTGTACGAGGTCAGCATGCACGTATAAAAGGCAATCCTCGAAGCCCCAACAACCCAAATGTTGTATTTTCTGATCTTCTTTTTCTAGGTTCATATTTGAACCACCAAGAGTCATCGGAGGTTTTAGCACGTTCGAATACTGACCGGGCAGTGAAGTTTGTTTCGGCAGGTAGCGCCATCTTACGCATAATTTTTGCAACTCTGTTTCGAACGTCCGGGTACCCTGCCGAACTGTGACAGTGCTCGAATTACAATCGCTAGGTGGCATGGCCTTTCCAAAGTTGTCCTTTTTGACTGTCCACTGCCCTGGGCTCTATGAGCGAGCTTCACGCTTTTCTCTTTCCCGCCTTCACCGCCAAAAAACTAAAATGACATCGTTCTTTCATTTGTTTTATGCGTTTTTGTTGTGGCACTCTGGGATTGCGCCAACATTCGATGATTTAAGTATCCGAACTTAAAAATTGGAAGTCACTCGTTGATACTGTGCACGCTTGGGAAATTCCTGGATGCCAAAACATCGCCGTTCCTAAACTTCCTTTAGATACTACACTGGCCGTCAGGTTATCCGTGCTGTCGTTGTAGGTTGAGAATAGCAGGAGAAACTCCTCCCTCAAAGTCCTTTGCTCTTTCCACTTTGGTAAAAAGAACGCGGGAAGAGGAGCAAACCACCAATCATGGCGAGCAGAGAGCTTTACGGAAGTGGCTTGTTCCGCACACTCTAAACCTGCCACAGGCTACATGATATAGGAGCCCAGGATTGATCGGATGGCCTGGCTCCGATCCTCTTAAACCTACCCAGTCTGATGCACTTTGAGATCCGCGCCATTGGTGAGGTTCATCCGCTAACCCGGTACAAACCTTACGTTCTGATATATCCTCATTCCACACGCTCTCAGTAACTTTACATTCGTGGTAAAGCTAAAAAAAGAACATGATAACATAATAACACGAATGTATAGAAGACTATGCGGTATGCTGCTAATTTGACTCATCCTTCCCGTTTTGGTGCAAACCTGAGGCAATTCTCAGCTCGCAAGCGCAACCATAATGCCGCGATCGTTACCAAACCCTGAGACCGCAGAGTCGCACTGCTCATACATCATGCGAAAGATGCAGTGTTCCGTGACACAATTGTCCGCGGACACTCCTCAAGGATGTTCGAAACATGTTTGCCCCAAACATGCGTATGCTTCGAACATGACTGCCGACAGTTTTTGTATAAAAAATGTGACAGGACAAGGAAAGAACACCACTCAGACGGTGTCCGCAAACTGTCTTTTGTTTACGCCCTGTGACCGCGGTCTGGTCCGGGTATCGAACCCGGGACCTCTCCATTCCCCTACTCCTTCCAGGAGTCTGACGTCTTATAATGAGTTTTCGGAATCTCCGCTTTCGCGCGTCTTCAGCGCCTATCAAAGCCATGCACGCGCACTCTCGCCATATTCGATAAAGGTAAAAAAAAGACGTCAAGACTGGTGTCAGTGCGGGGGTGTATACCTGGCAAGCTTGGAGTTGCACGTGGTGCCCACACGAACAACTTGCGCTTGGCGGTCCAAAGATCCTTTTATGACGTAACGACTGATCGGAAGATTTTCGTGTTTCCTCGCGTTTATAGTTACATCTGCGGGGAAAACTAACGTGATATTCAAGAACCTCTTCAGCTTCCCTTTAAAGGGACACTGACACCCCCATAATGTGGTTTTTGTCTTTGCCATGTGATACATCATGGTGTCAGAAGGCTACCCAATCAATATTTTGCTACAGCGTTACATATATTTTTAATGAATTAAAAAAAAAACAACAACAACAACAACGCAACTGCTTAAAACCGAAACTGAAACTGACTGGGAAGGAAGAGGAATTATAGAGGAGGAGAAAGTTACCGGAAGTCACGGGGCTGTGCAACTTCTATTTCTTTCAATCAGCGTATTTGCAGCTTTTTAGAAGCCACAAAAAATGGGTATAATATTTTTGTCTATTTTTAGTATTGTGTGTGTGCCTTCGATGACCCACGACTTTGATTATCTTTAGTGGGTGTGTCTAAACCACGGTGTAAAAGTATTATCTTACACCGTGGTCTAAACCATAGTAAATGGCACGAGACCACGAAAAAGAGAGTGAGCGCGACTTAAACCGGCCAGTTCTCGATCGGCGGTTCGAATTTTGAGCCGTAAATTGTGTTCTGGGTAGTTGGGCTCTCATATGTGATGTGCAGACAAAAGCAATGGCGAGCATAAATAAGTCAGTGTTACTTTAATCACGCCCTTCCATTTCAGGCTTCTGTTTTGCTACTCTCACTCGTATTGTTTTCTGTCCTCATCAGCCTTCTCGTCATTCGACCCACGGCTGCTTTCCCGATGATAGTAAAGCTGAAACCCGAGCGGAAGTTAGACGCAAACGGGGACAATCACGGAACAGTTCCTTCGCCATTTCTAAGACGCAATAAGATTCGTCTCCTTTCTGGCTACCACTGACAGAGAGGAAACAAACATGAAACCATGGCAGTTTCACTTTTCGTGATCTAGGCTTTGCCCTTATTGTCTAAGTCTTCGTAAGCCATATCGTATGCCTCGCTTCCTCTTATATTTCGCAAAGCCCATGTGAACGGAAAAGTAGCACCATTCCTCCTCCCCCAGCCTTTTTCTCCGTGGTTGCCCGGCGCCATTTTGGAGATATGGGGCCGGTAAATCGCGCCGTCACATGCACTCACCTGAAGCCGTGATTGGCTCCGGCGCTTCCCTTTCCTTTTCCTAGCCTCTCAATCTCTCCCTGCCTGCCCGACAGCATTTTTGAGCTAAGGCGCCGGCGAGGAAAAACGTTTTGAACAAAGAATAGCGCCATATTTGTATACTCAAGGAGCTTTAACGTTTCTCACTTCAGCTTTTGAATTTATTGAGATTGCGATGCTGCTAAG
Source organism: Ixodes persulcatus (assembly GCA_013358835.2). NCBI lineage: Eukaryota > Metazoa > Arthropoda > Arachnida > Ixodida > Ixodidae > Ixodes > Ixodes persulcatus. The sequence goes on from JABSTQ010011585.1 coordinate 54,230, forward strand.
CATAATTTTACTTGTGGCGATGCCAAGGACGAGGGTTGAAAAACCGTTTAGCGAGAATCCCACAAGGCCGTTGTATTATGGAAACCACCCTGTTTGCTCCTCTTTGCCGCCTCAACATCTATTACGTGAGAATGAAGAGAGCAAGAGCGAGAGAGAGAGAGAGAGAGAGAGAGAGAGAGAGAGAGAGAGGGTAGTGCAGTCAAATAATTTACTAGAAGACCTTTTTCTCCGCTCATTCGTATTAGACCGCGCCAACAGCCTCGTATCCTCCCAGTGGTGTGGACAGCCGGTGTCCGAGAGAGAGTGCATTCGCATCGCGCTGTCCACGCTGTCGTGCCTTCGTGTTGCGCCGAAGGAGATGGCTGCCGCCGACCCACCGAGATACCGGATTCGCCAAGACAGCAGAAACGGCTGTCTCCGCTGCCTCGAAGGCTGTGCGCGAGGGGAAATCGAAGGGAAATTCCCAAGGCTGCGCGCGTCCGGCCGTTCCAACTACGCAAAAGCTGCTGGCTCCAAGGCCATTAAAGTTTCACGGAGTAATTCCTCTGTCAGACGGGAACCTAATATGTCATTTGCGCCAAATGACATCCACGATAAATGCCATTTCGTCAGTGCCACACGGAAACTCAATTGGCATTTGGGCTAAATGATGCCATTTATTAACTCATATGCCATTTGAGTTGCCGTGTGGCACTGACTAGGATGGCATTTACACTGAATGGCATTTGGCGCAAATGACATATTAGGTGCCCGTCTGACAGAGGTGTATGATGTAATCCCTACAGTATTTGGCGCAGTTGACCGCTTGTGCCTCGACTGTGTTTCTGCACCCCCGCTTCCTATTTCACCTTCGTCGTCTGCTACAGCCAGTTCTATAGAGTCCCTTCCCGGCATCCCTTTCGGCAGCGTGTACGCGACGTCGCACGCTTTGCAAAGGGTCGCTCCCGGGACTTACCTCGGCGGTGGCGCGTATGGAATGCCGGCTCTGGCTTCGGTTGCCCGCCTGGTCAGTGCCGCCTCTGTGGTCGCGCCGGTCGCTGCTGCCGTGCCCGACTGCCTGCCATCACCGTGGCACCCCGCCGCCCAACCCGCGACTCCGAAGCCAGCAAGCAGCCGCTTTCTGCTTCTTCTTCTTCGCTGGACACGAAGCAAAAGCATTTGGACGAAACGTGCGATCTTAATTTTTCGAAAAACCACGAAAGAATAAAACGTGTAGGGACGAAGAGAGAAAGTTCAGTTTTTTCAACATTTTTTTAACAATTTGTTTCTCAATCACTGCGTGTCGTTGTGCAAATAAGACGTGTATTAATGGCAGGGACAGACGGTTATGTGGACAGTGATTTATTTTATCGCGATTATATGCATCAGCCATCCTTACTGGAGAACTCACTGGGTGAACTATGCACCTTTTCCACAAGGGCGCAGCCAACTTGAATGTCGTCCCTTCATGGTGTGCGTTAAAACATCGTTTTGATCTCTCCACGCTGCTGGAAGATGCTCACGAAAAATGCGTGATTGTCACAAATTCTTGGTTTACCTCCCCTATATATTTTCTCGCATATTCCAGGTTAAAATATGTTTGATTCTTTTTTCGTCCCGCGTACCAGATACGGAACCCACGTGACTGAGAACGACAGGAAACAGAAAACGTCTATGCGGAGAGCAGGTCGTCTGCTTCCTGCGCAGGAGTGGCGGGGACGTCAGAACGACGCCGACCTCTGATTGGCTGATTGAATAATATAGTGGGTAGACCTCAAGGCATCTAGCATTAAGGTCTACCCACTATTTTCTTCGATCAGCCAATCAGAACTAGGCGTCGCTCTGACGTCACCGCCACTCCTGCCCAAGAAGCAGACAACTTGCTCTCCGCATAGTTTAGCGTTTTAACAAATTAAAAATATTAAATAAAACAGCGCAAAAAAAAACAAACAAACAAACAAAAACACTATGACAAGTGGGAAGACATGCACAAACACAGCGCTGACTATTGTTTTAATACATATATAGTATAACAAAATACAGGGTGTCCCCCCAAAAAATTACGGGGTTTTACATTTCGACAAAAACCCTGAGACTGGGACAAGAAGGGACGGACAAACACAAAGTCTCAGGGTTTTTGTCGAAATGTATAACCACCACCAGCTCGTTTGCGCCCTTACCTTTTGTTCACGGGGTTTTGTTTACCGCGAAAGTAAACTGCGCATCGCCGAATGCTTATTCTCGGCCCGAATGTAGGGCTAGCGGCCCGAGCAGATGAGAACTAACCGTTATCTTATTAAAATGCTATAAGTAATTTTCTTAAATTTTCGATAGAAAAATGACAGTCGACGGAGCTCTCCAATACTTGGAGCTGAATGGCGCCCAGTTATCGAAGACGGGCCTCATTTTCCCTTTGAAATTTTCAGAAAATTAATTATAATTTTCAATTGAGATAACGGCTAGTTTCGAAATTCAGGATCTGGTGCGGACCACGAGTGCCACAACAAGGCGGAGAATGAGCTGAAATATTAAGGTGGGATATAGTTGGTTCAACCATAGCCTCCGTTCAACTAGAGCCACTTAATCAGCTGCGCTTAGAGTATCGGCACTCCGCTCCCCGACATTGTTGTGGGCGCCGCCATTTTGGTGCTTGTGCTGGGCAGACGTAACTGCCGATCGTCATGATTCAAAAGTGCCATTTCCTGTAATATTGCTTCGTGTAATATTGCTTCTGTTTGTCGCGAACTGTTTAAACATTTGTGGAGGCGGAAAAGCGTTTCCTGTGATTTCAGATAAAGCTTCAGATAACTGGCAACCATGATTTGAAGCCACAATATGGGCAAGTGTCGTTACTCTGTAGCGTAGCTTATTTAGTGGAACTAGGTTCAGCATATTGAAATTATAAAGCTCAAGGGACAGACACGGACATGAAGTAGACATGAAGTAGATATGAAGTACTCACAACTGGGGTTTTAATAGAAAACTAAGGAAGAGAAGAAAGGAGCGAAGGAGTTATACGGAAGAGAAAAAGGACGAAAATAAAAGGAAGAAATTAAAGAAGTAGGAGAATCATGGAAATTAGATATAAGTTAATATATACAAATAAATAAAAAAAATAAATAAAAATTAAACAGCTATTAGTATTAAAGACATTAAAAATATAACTTTTAACATTATTTCAGCACGACTTTGAAGGATGAAGTTTGACATGATCATCCACCTAACTATTAGCCCCGTGCGCGACCGAAAGCGTCGCTGTGGTCGGCCTTCCACGATTGGCCGAACGCTGACTATGACGTCGGAAAGGGGATTTATCATCGACGGAAATAAGAGGAATGAAAGAACTTTAATTTTGACGGTGTTGGCAGTGTTCCTTTGAGAGTGCAATGATTTCAAGCTTCCACCATGCTAATAACAAACACCATCGAACTTGTTGTTTGCAAGGTAATGACGTCACAAGGGGGAACCACAGGAGGGCGCCACCAAAACATCTCGCCGCTAATAGGAAGTATTCACTGGCGGCCATAGCTGTGTGCGCGACTGCTGAGCGCGTGCTGATGGCAAGCGTCCACAGTTATTCTGGAACGTGCATTCCGCACCATCGAGATTGCAGGTCTTAGCAGCCTATTAATGTGGGCTCATTCTGAGCATGCGCTCTAGACAGCACCCACAAATATGGCGCCCAGTGAATACTCCTTATACTTCGTTTCACCTAATGTGCGAGCGAAGGCAAAGCTGGAAGCGCGAGCACGAAAGCTCCGTGCGTTCAGGCTTTGCTCGAGCGCGCGTGCTGGGGAGAAACGCAAAAAGCGCTGGTCTCGCGCCTCATGTAGGTTGGCGGAGGTATAATATACTCTATTTCACCTTATGGTACCGCAGGGAAGGCTACGAGCGCGAGCTCCTTGCTCTAGGGCGCATCTCGGCGGCACAAGCTCTCGTGCAGTAAGGGCAGCTGCCAACGCTATGAGCTCCTGTTTCTAGCCTTCGCTGCGGTACAACATAAGGTGAAACGGAGTATAGTTCTTTGTCTGACAAGGACACAGAAGGCGCACTGACACAGACGTCACTACAAGCCTTGATTGTCTGCACCTCGTGAAGTTCTCTTGACCTTTTACCACGATATTGTCCGAGGACTTCTGTATTTTTTAAGATCGGTGTGCAGTGGCAGTCACGGACGTGTATTGCGAGATGTCCTGCCGGTGAGGAGTTGAGAGATGTTGCAAGTTCCCACAGCCAAGGCCGGGTAATTGATGAAAAAATTGGGTTGTGTGTATGTTTATACAGCCTAGAACTTGGTCTGCCCCAACGGGCGACGAGTCTCCCAGCTGTAGATGAGAAATTTAGCCATTGCAGTACAGCCGCTAGCCTGGGGTCTGTAACGTGCACCGCGCATGTAGTGATACACGACCGCACGCCGGTACGATGCGCATCCAGATCGATTGGTAATTGATGTGGAGGGAGGGAGACCGCACGGGTCTCCCTCCCTCCTTCCATTTCGGAAAGTGTCTATTAGACACTTTCCGAAATTCAGTCTGGCCACTTTGATCACTATAATCATCTGAAAAATGGCATTTGTGCCGTACTAATGGCGGCCTTCTGTTTACTGATGAAGGAAGAAGTTGCAGATGCTCCTTAGCAGATAGTTCGAGGCTTATAAATTCGTGACGTTAGCACGATACGAAGCAGGAACTTTAAGCAAGATCTGCGTAAGTGTTCATTTCTAGCTCGGGCCCAGTCAATCTGTTGGTAGCATCAAGGTGCTCCAAAGCCCATTGATTTGTAGAACTTTATCAAGCCGTGTACGTGGGTTGACGCTTCGTCCTGACTGGTTGCATCTCTGTTTCTATCGTCACTGAAAGAGATTGAGAATGAAATGTACAGTGAAGCGCACACTGTCGTTTGCCGTTGACTTGCCAAAGTGACGGCGCCCGATAAAATATGGCAGACTACATTTGCATTGCCGCCATTTGTACGGCAAAAGTTAAACTGCCATTATAGCCACCAGATGGCACTGAATTTCGGGAAGGGTCTTTTACCCGGCCATGGCACTGACAGCGACAATGTACAAAAACTGGACACTGGATCTCCAATCCAACTGGAAGCAGAAGCTGTAAAGCCCTTGGCACTTAAGGCTGTCGAACGCCAGGCACGCCGCGAGTGGCTTGGGAGCCTCCTCCGAGAAGACCCGCATCCTGTCCCAGCGGATAACTACACCCGTTGGGAGAAAGTATGTCTTAGAAGATTACGCACCCATACCGCAATGCTTCCCAAACGCGCATCCATTTTCAAGAAAAACAGACAAGCAGCAAAACAGCAAGAGCCAGAACTTCAGGACTTACAAGCAGGACCTTCGGACCTCGACGCGACGGTAGTCTACTGCTCTCAGAAGATGTAAATGACGCTTATGATATGTTTATGAATTTATATGCATTTTACGAATGCAAAGAAATCTTCGTTTCCGTTAAAAATAGTGAAGACCCCCAACCATGCGCGGAATAATTGGGTTACTAAACATAATTTAAATCAATGCGTATTAAAACAGGCTAAAATCGAGGCTTCTAGAAAAGCTGGCAGAGTTCGAATCATTTCCGCTATACGCAGAAGTTTGACTCGGAATGTATGAAGAACTCGAATATGCTTTGGAAAAGGCTTCGTGCTCTCTCTGTGAAGAAGCCCAATCATGATCCAGAAACACTTATTGGTAATGGCGCAGCAAAGAGCGGAGCGGCATTATCAGATGATTTTATTCATTACTTTCCAAACATTGAGGCCGGTACGTATTGTAGTGTTGCAGCTAAAAGCACACCAAGAGTTTGCGAAACTGCTTTTTTTTTTTTCAAAAAATGAATATGAAGTATATTCAACCATGATTAACTTACGTAACAATTACAGCTGCGACGTTGATGGGTTAAATATTCAACCTGTAAAATTTTTATTAACCTTATTTGCCATACTTAACAGATATCTACAACATTACTCTTGCATATAGCGTGTTTCCCGTAAACATGCAAATCGCTAAAGTCACGGCATTATTGGAGGCAGGAGATAAAAACAGTTTGGGAAACTATCGACCTTAATCTGTTCTACCCTATTTTCTCAAAAGACTTAGAAAAGATTATGCATTTGAGAATTACAAATTTTTCTGTAAAACGCAACATTTTAACCGAATCGCAATTCGGATTTAGAAAGTTTAGGTCAACCGAGACAGCACTTTGACACAAGAAGGAGATCATACATGACAATTTAGAGATAAGGTTGTCAACTGTCGGTGTCTTTTTAGACTTCAGCAAGGCGTTCGACTGTATTGATCACTGTATTTTTTTTTTTCAGATAAATTATTATCATATAGATTTCGAGGAGTTTCATTTTCTCTTTTCAAATCCTATATGCAGTACCGCCGCCAAATCGTTTCTATCAAAGATCATAAGTCGTCCTTACTTAATATTTCTTGCGGTTGTTCGAGGCGGGGTTTAGGCCGCACGTCCGGAGGCTTCCTGGCCTTTGACGACGTCCATTCCCCGAAGTGAAGAACCCAGGGGTCCAGTGGAGGTGGGAGAACTGGTAACGTAACGAACGGTTTAATTACATGGTAGCGATACAGTCGTCAAATCCGAGAGAACAACTGGAGCCGCCTCACGCCCCGCCTTATATAGGGGTCCGTTTTCTCCCTCACTCTCCGCCAGGGCAGCAGGTGCGACCGCCAAGTGCGTTGCAGCAAAGCCCGCCGCGTCGTAGCCAGAAGTGCGTCGTAGCCATGGTTCTCCGCAGTTAGGCCAGGCCTCTCTCCCCTTCCGGAGCGCACGAACCCACACGCACACACACACACGTCCCGTTGACGTCACGGACGCGTTGAGACTCGTTTTGGGCAGGCATCGACATGTGGGGGACAGTCCTGAACACGTCGGGACTCGTTTCGGGACTCGTTTCCGCAGCGTTGAAACTCGGAAAAGGTTGCCGAAGGTTCCATTCTTAACAGCCCCTCCGGGGCCAGGGAAACCTCGAATGGCCGGTGGTACAATCGCTGGCCTGAAGAGGTGGGCTTGGAGTAGGTCTTGAGAAGACGCTGCAAGCACCAAACAAACTCCCAAACCTCTCACAGCGGAGGCATCAGCGGAAACGTCCCCCACAACACCACGCCACACCGCAGTCAAACGCTCGGAATTCGCCAAAGACCCGCCAGACTGGATTACGGATTACCAAAATTTGGTACAATTCCGGGTATCGAGACCCCCTGTCGCCAAAAAAAACTCATTTTTCCAACGAGGTCACTAAGAACAAAATACAAAAGACAAAAACTCTTCGCAATTTGTGAGGTCCTTTTGGGGTTTCAACGAAGTGCCCCCACTTAGATCCTCATTCCCGTGGATGACGAAGACCTCTGAGATCATCCCTACTATTTTTCGTGATGTCAGAAAAATCTGCTCAACCCATCGGCATTGCCGTTAAATTTGCCTTTCCTTTTTCTTACGCTGAAGTCACAGTGATCGATTTTCACGTGATTTCTAGACGTGAAAATGCGGTCCTTATAGCGCCGATAAAACAATCCGCCTCTTTCATTCCCCGTCACATTGGTCCTAGCAATCTCCTGAGCTGTACAGCGAAACCCTGACACACTAGGGTCGCTCTTCTGCTCGGCTGTCAAAGACACTCTGTCTACTCGCAACAGAAGATCCAAATTACGTGACGTCGGAGCTACGAGAGATCCTTTAATGATCCCGTCTTCCCCCGCCTTTTTCGCGGGCTCGTTGGGACGGCGTACGCTTTCTAGCGCTGCGAGGTCAGGCTGTTCTACAACCTGGTCCCTCTCATCCCGGTTTTCTGCCTCCAACTCTGGGAGTGCTTGCTCCCCGTCAGCTGCCTCTGGCTCTGGATCACTCGTCAACAAAGGGGCGACCTGACGCGATTTGGACCTCGTACACGACTGAACTAGCCCTTCTCCCAGTTGTTGACCCCTTTCGCGCAGCAGGAAATCTGACCGGTTAGAAAACAAATAAGGATATTCCAACGGGACTGTTTGCGAGACAGCCGCCTCTGTCACTAGCTCTCCGAACGGGCCAGTTACCCTCACTGTCGCCATAGGCAGACAGACACTGTGCTTTTCAAGCAGCTGCTTGATCCAAACTACCTTTCCAGTAAAATCGGATGGCGTTACATACGACGGATGAACAACGTCCGTCGTCGCTGCACTGTCACGAAGCACCCTGCACGGCTTTCCGTTTACCTGGAGCTCGTGAAGATAGGGACGAAGGAGCTTCAGGTCCTCGTCACTACCGTTCACGTACGAGAACACAACCTGCGGTTTCTTACATCTGGCCGCTGTGTGTCCCGGCTCCTGACAGTTGTAGCACAGGAACGGCTTCCTTGCCTCGAACTGCCCTGTTGGGCTTTTCCGCGCCTTGTCTCCGTTCAAGTGTTCTGCGCTCTTGTCTGGGACCTTTTGTCCTGCTTCGGGCTTCTCGGGCCCGTTTTCTCGCGAGTCATTTCCCTGTCGGAAGGTCTTGCGCTGATCGCTTCGGCCGGATTCGCTTTCCTCTCCGCTCAGCTTTCTACGCGTTGCGTACTCTTCGGCTAGCTCAGCGGCCCTTTCGACAGAGTCGACTCCCACCCTGTCCTGCACCCAGAGCTTGACTGACTGCGGAATGCTACGAAAGAACTGTTCGAGGCACACACACTCGACTACCTTGTCTCGGCTTTCGTACACTTCCTCGCTCTTCAACCATTCTATCAGGTTGGTTTTAAGCCTGTACGCGAATTCCGAGTAGCCCTCGCTGCTCTTTTTGGATGCGTTTCTAAACCTTTGACGGAACGCCTCGGCAGAAAGGCGGTACCGCTTCAAAAGGCTGGACTTCACCTTGTCGTAGTCGTCCGCGTCTCCAGCACTAAGGCGCGCGACAACCTCTGCAGCCTCACAGGGCAACAGAGTCAAAAGCCGTTGCGGCCACGTTTCTGGGGCGAAGCTCAACTTCTCACATGTACTCTCAAAGTTAACTAAGAATAGGCCCACGTCTTCCCCAACTTTAAACGGCTGCATGAGCTTCTTCATTTGATACGACTCGGTCTCACTTGCTCGTACCGGAGCCCCAACTCTACTGTTCTGCGAGTTTAATCGCTGTTGTTCAATTTCGAGCTCTAGCCTTTTCAGCGCTCGCTCTTCTGTCGCAGCAGTCTGCGCTCGTTCCTCTCTCGCTGCAGTCTGCGCCCGTTCCCGTTCCTCTCTCGCTGTAGCCTGCTCCTGCTCTCGTTCCTCTCTTGCTGCAGCTTCACTCTTAGCGTTCTGAAGCAGTTCCCACGCAATTTTAATTTCCTCTGCTTCCGCGCTCTCTGAAATTGCTTTACTGATCTCAGATTTCTTCATCTTTTGCTCCACCTCCACACCCAATTCTTCACATAAACAGAGTAAATCTGTTCTCAGTAACCTCATTAGATCCATGATCGCTGCTCTTTAGCTTTGGCTTTGCTATAAAACTTGTCGCGAGGTTGTACACAAACCTAGCGCACGAGTCAAACACTAAGGATTCCCAGCAGTTCAAAATTAATTACCCATAATCTGAAGCCTGACGAATCTCAAAGCAAAGTCCAAACGCTCACCCACAGATGTAGCACGATGTCGCATGGTCCGATCCCAACCGCTGCCAACCAGTTGTTCGAGGCGGGGTTTATAGCCGCACGTCCGGAGGCTTCCTGGCCTTTGACGACGTCCATTCCCCGAAGTGAAGAACCCAGGGGTCCAGTGGAGGTGGAAGAACTGGTAACGTAACGAACGGTTTAATTACATGGTAGCGATACAGTCGTCAAATCCGAGAGAACAACTGGAGCCGCCTCACGCCCCGCCTTATATAGGGGTCCGTTTTCTCCCTCACTCTCCGCCAGGGCAGCAGGTGCGACCGCCAAGTGCGTTGCAGCAAAGCCCGCCGCGTCGTAGCCAGAAGTGCGTCGTAGCCATGGTTCTCCGCAGTTAGGCCAGGCCTCTCTCCCCTTCCGGAGCGCACGAACCCACACGCACACACACACACGTCCCGTTGACGTCACGGACGCGTTGAGACTCGTTTTGGGCAGGCATCGACAGGTGGGCGACAGTCCTGAACACGTCGGGACTCGTTTCGGGACTCGTTTCCGCAGCGTTGAAACTCGGAAAAGGTTGCCGAAGGTTCCATTCTTAACACGGTGTACCGAGGGATGTACTGCAGGGAAGCACTTTAGGTCCCCCCTTATTTCTTTTTTATATCAATGATATCATTACTTTCGACACTGAAGTGGAATTGATTATATATGCAGATGATACAAGTATGATTATTTCAGATAAAAATACTGAAGATGTTATTACTAAAGCAAACAGTGTCCTTTATAGATTAAGAATGTGGCGCGAAAACAATTCTCTTAATGTAAATGCAAAAGCAAGGCTGTGATATTTCAACTGCACTCAGGAGCACAGATAAAATTACCTACACTCTAAGAAATGCCTGCGCGTGTACTTACCCACAAAACACTCAAAGAGCCAATGATTCCGATCTACGAAATCAGCTCAGCGAATGATGAGGCGGAACATCTGTTTAGACCTCAAAATGAAGTCTGCGCTGTGGCATTACGCAATGCAAGCATGACGTTTTGCATTGCGTAATGCCACAGCGCAGACTTCATTTTTAGGTCTAAACGGATGTTCCGCCTCATCATTCGCTGAGCTGATTTCCTAGATCGCAATGATTGGCTCTTTGAGTGTTTTGCGGGTAAGTAGACGCGCAGGCATTTCTTTGAGTGTACTCTGAATTATGGTAACGATATTAACAATACGCTGATAAGGTCAAAACTTTTGATGTATTCTTTTCCTATAATATGTCCATGTCATGGAATCGACGCGTAGATCACATTTGTAATAAACTGTCAAACATTGTAGGTGTTTTAAATACATATAGGAACCTTTTACCTACCGGTGTAAAACTTCAACTTTATAAATCGATTTTTTCTAATCACTTATGTTACGCACATCCTGTTTGGGTAGCTACAGGATTAACGTTTATAAACACACTAAGAGTTCAGCAGAAAAAAGCTATTCGGGCAGTTGCTAATGTCTCTTGAACGGCCCCGTCACTGTCCCTCTTCAAAAAAGTATTCCCAAACTGACGTATTGAATATTTATTCTGAACGTTTAGTATTAACATACCAAGGTGCATTAAACGGTTAACAGGAAACTTTCTTAAAAATAGCTGACCTACGATCCCACATTTTATTTCACCCCATCCGTCATTTTCACCATTGGCGTACTACTAAATCGCGAGCTAATTTTGGTCACCAGAGAATTAAGCATCTACTTCCCGAATTATTAAATAGCATTGCATCAGATGAAATTGGTATTACTACTATACCCAAAAAGCATACATCAAACAGTTTAAAAAAGTGTGCATGTAGTCATTTCTGCTGTGGTAGGGGTGTGTAACCATTGCGTTTTTTCATATTTTGTTATTTATTACTTTTGACTCTTGGAACTGTTGTGTGCTTGCTTTGTAAGGGTGCCGAGGGTTCGTCAAGTTGTGTAAAACAGCTTATTTTCCTTGCCCCCCCCCCCCCCCCCCAATCCCCCAAGATGGAAATAAAACAATGTTCAATGTTTAATGTTCAACCCAGGAACGAGAGCCTCTGGGAATACTGCGAGGAGACCACTTCGGAGACTTACGTCTTCTGGGACTGTCCCCGCACTGAAGAGAGGGGGCGGAAAGCCCTAGAGGCATTGCCACTTCAAATGCAACTGAATATCCTCGAAAAATGGCTCCTGCCCACTGGATTCCCCGAGCATCGGAAGGCATCCCTCGATTCCCTGCTCACATACGTGAAGAAGGCCAAACTCATACAATTCATAAAAAAAAAAAACAAAAAAAACATATCCTTCTCAAAGAAGATGAGTGAAGCCAAGATCGGCGAGCGTAGTTCACCTATTTTTATAATTATAGTGAAGACATTTTGCAACCGAAGCGCAGTCCAAACGGGTTTAAGAAAGCAGCAACTGCAGTGCCCCCAGGTATTGTAAAATATTATCCTTATTTTAGTTCTTGGATCGTGCACATGCGCCTTGCAACGTCTCACGCTTTCCACCTTTCCACCATGCAATGCTGGTATTGTCATCAGATAAGCAGCCACTGTGGCAGCCTTGGTTTATGCTGCCTTCCGCAGCAACATTCGTTTCGGAATGACCACCAGCAAGTAGGAATGACCACCAGCACGACACGATGACGTCACCTGCGGGCATTGTCTCTTTTAAGCAACACGCGCGATTGCGGAATTGCGTTAGAGTGTACAGAAACACCCCGTTCCTGGAAGACTTTAATATTCCAGAGCGTTCGCTGACATAATAATTATTGCCCCAACATCATTGTCCTCGGAACACCATGAGCGGTGACAAGATTGCAACGAGTTTCAGCTAGATCTAGCAATCTTTATTTATTCGTTCTTGTTTTAGACGAAGAAAAGATGTCTAACAAAGACCCTATGTATATGCTCCTGAGCTTCTCAATATCGCTTTGCGCAGCCAATACAATTGCGAAATTCGCCGACAAGAAAGCATCACTGAGCAAGGAGCGTGAACACAATTAGCCGCGGCTTTTTAACCTGTACGCGACCGTAAGGAATTTTTATTTTGCCAGGAAATTCTTCGGGAAATCGGAGGTGGATCTTCTGAAAATTTTATTGTTGCAACCAGATACGTATATGGTGATTGACTGTGCAAGCAGTCCGAGATCGGAGTGTCCTAAAATTAATGCGCCAGAATGTGCTTCAGCGTTCTGAGAGCACACGGACAGCCAGGTCGAACGAATGACGAAATAGTGATAACGTAAACCATACCCTATTTACTCGAGTAATAGCCGCACTATTGATGAACAAGGCCCTTGCGTCTACTTTTCCACGAAACACATATACAGCCAACGATTGCGTTGCGCATAAATAACCGTAGCGAATAACCAGATCGAGAACACGATTCTCCATACAAAAGCAATCTTCACAGATGGTGTCTTCGCATGAAGACGTTATCTCTGTCCTGTAAACAGCTGGAATGATGCTGCTGATCGCGGTGATTGGCAATTTGCGTGCTCCGAAGAAAAGCGAACCCTCAGGTCTTTTTCATAAACAGTGCGGCTATCACTCGAGTAAATACAGTAATTGCCACTATCTTTGTGTCAGCGGACCTTATGTTTCCCATGCATAGCCTGAAAATCAAATTCAAGCTCACTTTCGAGAACAAGTCTATTCTGGGCTTCGTCACTAGTAGATTCTTGTGATTAATGATGATTAATTATCCGCTCCGCAAGAAAACTGAGGACTTGAACCTTACTTGTAATAAGTGGGTCGTTCATCCAACTAAACACGACAAACGCGTAAGCAATTTGGGCAAAGCGATACAAGCTTAAATGTGGCCCACGTTGAGCGACAATGGTGGCGCTGACACGACTTGGCACTTTTTCGCATTTTACTTCGACTCAGAACTTTCCACTCCAACTCAGAACTTTCCATCACTAGAGTAGTTTAAAGGAGGACCCTTCAATACTGAGAGAAAATCAGGAAAAAAACCGACGTTGGCTTGTTCGCGCTAACAGTGTCGCGAAGTGTGCAATCTGGTTCTGGAAACACACATACAGACACGCACAAACGCGCACACAAGCGCACACACACGCACGCACGCGCACGGCACACGCGCACACGCAGACAGGCGCACTGACACACAAAAACTGACAATAAATAAAAAAAGTTAAATGTGCAAAAGAAATGGAATGTCGTCGTCAGTGTTTCGCCGCCAGTAAAAGCGCTCGCACAATCCAAGTGAACGGTCAAAGCCGCTCGAGAAAAACACAATGACCGCCATCTGGACTTCGCGGTTTACAGCCCGTGCTCGATAAGCCTCTTGGTCCCAAATCAGAAGCGTCAAAGTCCCTCAGAAGGCAAGGGGTTGAAGGAGCGCTCTGATTGGCCACTATCCTAGGCGAGCCTCCGTGCCAACCAATCAGAGCGCCGGATCGGACCACGCCGCGTGGAACGCTCATGCGAACAGCGTGCAGCGTTTCACGGGAGACAGTCGCTTTCACTTTATGCGGCGTCCGCGTTGTGTATAATTCGGTTAGTGTACCACGGCCTTCCGAGTTTCTCCGGATACAAACAACCCTCGTTTTGAGACTACACGTGCTTGTTGGGAAATTTTTACTCTGCGTTTCGTGTACTTGCTGTACTTACTTCATACTTGTTTGTTTTGCAATTTAAACTTTTTTTTCCCCAGTTCTACAGCAGACAATTTCAATTATGTTTGGCAAACTTAAACGTTAAGACTCGCCCATTGCCAGTTTTTTTTTTTAATTATCTATTATACCTATGACAGCTAAGCACAGCCGTGGATGAAGTGTGTCAAAATTGGCAACAAGATTTTTTTTTTTTATTCACAAGTTTTTAACGATAGCAACGACTTTTGGTGTTTATTCTTTTCGCCGATTCAAGAAACCAAATATTTCGCCGTAGATTTTTCGGTGCTTTTAGGGTAAATATTGTCAAACTGTAAATCCCAATAACTTAGTCCCGCATTGTCGAGAATAGCGAGTTGAATTTTTGATGTCCGAAGTAATTGATGTCCAATTGATGTTCAAAACAATCGATGTCCGAGGCAATTGATATCCGAAGCAATTTATCTCAAATAGTGCATAACCAAGACCACAAGAACTACAAATATCGTTTTACTCGGGGTTGTGGTATACTGCATGCCTTCAAACCAAGTTTTCAGGAGTCACTCTGTTCACTGTGGCCACGCAGAGTCGAACCCCTGCGCTCTAATGTTCAATGTCGAAATCACACAGCTTCACCTCACCAGGAATATGAAACGTGTTCAGGAGCATTAAATGAAGGAGACAACAATAAATGAGTTCCCACCAATAGTCCACGTGTATTTCGCCTTGGAACCATAGCGGGATTTCGGCGATTGTGTTATCACATAAACCGCCATTGAACGCGTAAAAATACGATTATTAATTTTAAAAAGAAGAAGAAAACAAGAAAAGGAAAATTAGAACATTTTACTGGGGCCCGTTTTCTCCAGATAGGAGACATTGGATCTCAGCAGTTGAAGACCTTTTTCGAAATCGCCTGTAGGCCTTATTCATGCTTGTATGTTTTTCGACATGTCTGGGGGGTCCAGTGCTGCAAATAATTTATTCCTCTCTCTACCGAATTGTTTACAGTACAATTGCACTGTAAACAGTACAATTGCTTCGGACATCAATAGCGTCATATTTGATTGTGTGATCAACGTTGGGTGGCACGCTTTCTCCGCAGAAGGTACATTCCGTCAGGCCTGGTGGGAATTCTGGATATCGTCTCATTCCCGTGCGTATCTCCTACTTTTTGAGGAGGTGCGGGGTTATGAGGTTGCCAGTCCTTAACCTTCTCGGGAGATCTGTTTGATATCTCAGGGGGAATTGAGTCTCATTCTTTTGGATGTCTGTTTCCTTCTTCAGTTGCTTGTTTGCCCTCGGGGTGTCTGCCATTTAAAGCGGCCATTATGGACCCTGTGCGACAGCCACTAGTTGGCTCCGACTTTTCGGAAAGGGTCCGTTCAGACTTCCGAGGAACTTTTGAGCCCGGTTCGAGCTTCTTCGGGAGTCGACACTAGCTCGAAGGCTCGTCCGAACCAAAGTCCGAACTGGCGTCGCGATTTATTGCGGCGATAACCGCGGTCCGGCCTCCTTATCTGGAGGTCTCGACTGCCCACCGCGAGCTGCTTCCAACTGCCCCCGAGACCAATTTCGGCCGTTGCTTGCGTTTTGTCGCCGGCTGTGCGGTGCGTGGACTTGACAAGGCGTTCTCGACGAAGCGTGCTTCGACATGTACCAAAGCGGACTGCTGTAGCACCAGGCATCCCAGGTGAGTGTATGCGCGCTTGGGTTTGGTTCAAGTTTTGTCGACCACCAGAAACACCCCTAAAGGTTTCACTCACACAGCTCGTATACATCGTGCAAAAGACACGGCGTTCGCCGCAGACAAGATGAGGGAGTTATCTGCGGACACTCCACAAGCATGTTGGAAGCCATGTTTGCTTATGTCCCAAGTTCCACTAAAGCACGGTGGAAGAAACACGTATAGGTGATGACTCTGGCCGCTCTTCCCGCGGGGAGCGAGCCACCAGATCGTGTTCGGAGCTAATCTCGAACCAGAAGTAGTTAGACCCGCGATGCCGCGGAGGGCGCTGCGGTATGGGGTCCCTCTTTGGCGACCACGGCGTCGGCGGCGTAGCGTGCTCGCCTTCTTCGTGGTGTGGTGGTGTGGTGGTGGTGTGCGGCCGGTGGCTGGCCTCGTGTTTTGCTTTGGTGCTGTGCCGATCACAGGTGCCACCGTCGTGCATGAAGGTGACACTTAACCCAAAGAAAAAAAAAAAGAAGGAAGAGAACGCAGATTTACAGACTCTGGCTATTTCGTGGCGGCGGTGAGGTACAACAACAAGAGGTGAGCGAGGGGATGCGGGACCACCGCTGGGACAAACAACCGGAGCGGTCGGTTTGGGAGGGATCCCATACTTGGGCGCCATCTATCCCCGTGCAAGTGAAGCGCGCTCGGTGCGCCGAACATAATTTGGCCGCCGCGTCGGATAGAGAGTCATCACCTAAATGTGTTTCTTCCACCACCGTGGGTACAAGAAGCGGTGAGCAGGAGAATGCAGGACCAACACCGGGAGAAACAACCGGAGCGGTCGGTTTGGGGAAGTGTCGGACAAAATACTCGATAAAAGTATTTAAGTTACTAAATATCTGCTTTATAAAGTATTTAAAATACCACTCAAGTTACTTTCACTGTAAAGTATCTTCAGTAGAGTACAAATACTGAGAAATGTAATTCAATTACTTTTGAAGATACTTCCGCATAGCGTAATTTGTATAGACATTATACAGTTGCGCAAATCTGGTTTACCAGAATGTCATTAAAACTTTGGTTTGGGCTAGTTGGTCCAGGGTAGGTGTAAGGTTTAAAAGCGCAAACAGACAGGGACAAGAGAAAATAACACAAACGACAGGGACAAGGCGCTACTCTCAACTGATTTATTGGAAGACCGTTCAACGCTTATACGGACAACTCATCTACCGTTTACATTTCAAACAATGCCAACAACCAATAAAACATTTTACAGACACCCATCTAGATAGGTCACTTCTTTAGTTGTTTAGTACCGCTTAGTTGCGGGAAAGTTTATATAGGACAAACAGGACGCTGTTTCGAATGACAGGGCAAGAGAACACAAACTATCTGTACGCAACAATTCGGGGGGTCATCTGTCTGAGCACTGTAGGCGTTGTGGCTGTGAACCGCTTTTAGAGTCAACGACGTTCTTGAAAAAAGCGAAAGAAAAAAACAGAGTGGGTAATTATAGAGGCTTTCTTTATTAAAAAGAAAAATGACAAGTGCATCAGCGCGCCATCTGTTAGCCTACTAGATAAAGAAGTGACCTATCTAGATGGGTGTCTGTAAAGTGTTTTATTGATTGTTGGCATTGTTTGAAATGTAAACGGTAGATGAGTTGTCCATATAAGCGTTGAACGGTCTTCCAATAAATCAGTTGAGAGTAGCGCCTTGTCCCTGTCGTTTGTGTTATTTTCTCTTGCCCCTGTCTGTTTGCGCTTTTAAACCTTATACTTACCAGAATGGTTTATTAGCACGCAGCAGATGCTGATTCTCGAACTTCTCGAGGATATCCGTCCTCGTTTGCGCTGGACGACCTCACCGCATAATTTTTTGTTTACCCTGACAAAAGGAAGTACAATCGCCGAACTCAATACTAAACTCATTAGGTTCTTTATCTTCATTGCAGTTAGAGCGAAATAAATACACAGAGTAGTTGTCTGGAATGCAAAAGATTTGAGATAACAGTAAACAATTGTACATGCAGAGCTGAATTCTGAAAGCAAGAATAAAAATTCAAACGTACCTTCAGGTGCTTCCGGATATTGAAATTTGAAGCTATGCGAACGGAGAGCACGTTCGTCTTTGGGAGGCATAGCTTGCATTTCACTAGCAGATTGCTGCCTTTCTCGGACACACATTCAAAATAAGGTTTTAGATACGGCCATGGTAAGACAGAACAGACAGAGTGTGAGAGCTTGAGTGAGTGAGAGTATTGCAGAAGGGAAAGAAAAGGAAGTGTTTCGAATTCGCAGCCAATAGAGTGTCGAGAAGGTGGTTTTTATAAATGAGAGTAGTTTCTTAACGTGTTACCGTGCTTATGGGGCCGTCTCCAATTGTTCGAGAAAGTCTCGCCTGACACCTATCGTCAGCTGCGAGAAGTCACCCTATAGCTTATCGGAGCTAACAACAGGATTTGGTTACTGGAAAGTATGTTCACGTTCCCTTGTGCAACGCCGATGCCACTTCATACCGAAAAACTCGTAAAATGGCGGAATGTCGAAGATGTATTTGAGATATTAAGTACAAGACACTCAAAAATGTAATTAAAATACGGTATCAAATACTTCTCGATGAAAAGTATTTGCAAGATACCAAGATACTTCAGAAAGTATTTAAAATAAAGCATCTTGAGTAGAGTATTTGAGATAGGCACAAGTCTGGGGGAAACCCCATACTTGGGCGCCATCTATCCCCGTGCGAGTGAAGCGCTTGGTGCGCCGAACATAATGGGGTCGCCATGTCGGACAGAGAGTCATCACCTAAATGTGTTTCTTCCACCGTGCACTAGAGCGAAAAAAGAAAAAAAAAATAGCCGGCACCGACAAACCTATACTCTGTTTCATACTTAGCGTGCAACGCTGTCAAAGCCACTGGCGCGAGCGCGTGGCTTCATCTATGGTTTTGTTTGCGCGAGAGCGCGTGCAAATGATCAACGAGATCAAGCCACACGCTCGCGCCAGTAGCTTTGACAGCGTTGAACGCTAAGTATGAAACAGAGTATAAGACACGAGCATCATGCGTGCGGGGGTATCGTGGCGGGCTCGCAATCACTCGTGCTTACTTCACGAGGACGAGGGGACTGCAATCCTGCCAAATGTATTCATGGCGTGCATGCATGCTGCACGTGTTTGTGGTTGTTGGTTGTAAAGTTCAAAGCAATTGATGATAGGTTACTTGCTTCGATTAAAGTAGTAAGTACTCCGAGCACAGTGCAATTGGAGTAATGTACTATAAATACGATGTACTTTCAAAGTAAAGTACAATCACTTTTTAACTCTATCTTTCACGATGCCCTTTTATTCCTCTATAAGTATATATATATATATGCATTCCTTTAATGGTCGGGGGTGCATTCGTAATTTTCAACAATGGCGGAAATGTTAGATAAAGTCAAGTGGTCACAGGTATAGTTTTACTCTACAATCAACGTGTAAGTCCCCGCGGTAAAGCCGCCCCCAATACCAATGGACAGCGATGCGTCGTCTGACCGCGTTTCTGGCAAAAGAAGAATATTCCGTCCAGAAGTTTCTTCAGTACATCCAACACTGATCACTTATGGATTGACCGTTCCGGTAAAGCGTTTCTGGCCGTGGTGCTATTTTGAGGGTTCGGTGCGAACGGCGTGTCTTTATAAAGCGACAAACACGTGCGCGTTCTGGAGAGCTGTATATGTCTCTTTGGGGCCACAAAATATATTAAAATAATCCACAAAAAAAAAAGAAAGAAAGAGAAAGAGATGGAAGGATTTCTTATTTATAAACACGAAGAGAGCGACATTTAGAGCGTATTTGCTACTTCGCGGTTGAAAGAAAAAGAGGAAGAGGGCTGGAGACTAGAGAAATAATTATAAAAAGAAGAAAATGTAAAAGGCAAAAGGGACGAGATGGTATGAAACAAAACAAAAGCACATACAAACTACCCGCTCCAAACTTTAGGGTATTTTAATGAAGATCGCGGCGGCGGCAGCCACGATGTTCATTAATCGAGGGAACTTCAGTCGTGCGATAACCTCGCTACTGCTTTCCGCGTGCGTTGCCTCCCGTGGACGGAAGTTTGTGGCGGCATCACGCATGCTCCGATTGCTTGAATGGCTACCGAGCTAATTAATGGACAAATTGCCGTGGTCGTCAATGTGAATTACATCGATGGCAGTATTCGAGCTGGTAAACGACTGGCCCACGGTTCTGAAAAGAGGTGTCGTTAAGAAGATTGGCGGGGCATCGGGTCAATCTTTTCCCGATGCCATAGCAATCGGTTTAGGCGAGTCCCAAGGACTGCCAACCGACGTGCACGGCGGTGAAAAAGATACCATCCTGCGGTGCGCTCTGGCATCAGAGCCGCCCCGAAAATTCGAGAAATGGCTAGAGATGACGTCTCAGCGCTGCTCAGATAACCAAGAACCCTTTTTGTGATGTCCCGATGTGCTTGTTGTCGTTTGCTCCGAGTTGATAACACATACATAAAATCACAAAAAAGGCGTTTTTCATGGCGTTCATTTTTGTTGAGTTGTCTCACCACCTCATGCGCCACGAGAACGTCTGTCCGATCCCAGGAGGGCCATGGAATCAAAATGAAACAGTAGCGTCACAGCGAAACAACATGAATTTCGCATCGCGTACTTTCCATAGAGAATCTCTATACGGTCTTCGCCGCGACCTCCGTCGTTTCGCTCTAGTTTCGCGTGCGTAATGTTTCGCCTCGGTTTCGCGTACGGAGTTTCCCTTCCTCACTTATTTATCCGCGCAGTTTTCTCGGCCTCCCGTTCCAAGAAGCTCGATATTTTCCTCTTCTTTTTTGTTTCTTTTTGACAGAAGTATTGGTCCGCGTCGTCCTACACATGTCGGTTTGCCTCCGCACCTGTGACGGATGCTTCTAAATAAGGAATTCAGCACTATGCCCCCCTGGCGTAACCCGGCGGAGATGTATACGTGGGGCGACACCGACGACGCTGGACGGATATATCGCGCTGACAAATGACCGATGGTCTTCCACACGGACGCGTTTGATGGGAGGCGGCGCGGGCCACGGGCCAGCCGGCCCAGCTCTGAAACAACGTTATATACTTCTTCCTAGGAAAGCGCGCAGGATCGCGATAACAATGAAACGCAGCGACTCGACCCTCTGACGTTGTGCAACTCCGGTGGCTCAGTTGTCGACGCCGCGCATGCGCAGAAGTGTCATCTCGACCGAGCCTCTGTGGGCAAACGCAGACTCGTTTGTGACCCTTTCTTCAAGGGCGCCGCCATCTTGAATTGTCGTCACTTCCAGTATGGGCGAAAACATTGTTTTGCCGTCGCCACGCCAGTAGAAGACACTGAGGATATAAACGTAACCGTCACACATTATCGTTTAGCCTCCCCTTTTTTGTTTTACTAGTTACAGGTTGAAACGTTTTAGTATTTTTTCATCGCCCATACCGGATACGCCTATTAGGTGGCTAGGGCGAGAGTACACAGAAAAGGTCTAACATTTCAGGACTGTCTGTAGTCCGAGGATTGTGTACAGCTTTAAAAGTTTTAACTTTACGCGGTGCGGACATCTATTAGTCCAGAGAAGTTTGCGTGGCGCCCCCTTACGGAGAACCGGGGTGACGTCACGGTGAGGACAGAAGTGTTCCCTGGCTCGCTCCGTTCGCCCTGTGGAGGCTGGGACGACGTTAGCTGTCGACGCGCTTGTTTGTATTTAATCCTTTTGTGCGCATTTTTTTTTGTAAGAAGTGTACATTTTCATATGTGGTTTTATTGAGGTATGGCCTGTAGCTGCACGCGAAACTTCGACCAACATTTCAGGCATGGTTGCCAGGGCAGGCAACGCATGAATCGCAACTGGTATATGAAAAGAACAAATGTGGCCGCAATTGCAGGAGCATCGCTATAGATTTACGTCTCACACAATCAACGCTGCTGAGGGTCCGACTGAATTGGCAGGCTATGTATACTATTTCGTGTTTGTATATGTTTTTAAACAAAAATGCCGAAGCAGAAAAGCTGCGTGTTGCTCGAGCAACATGTTAAATATAGTCTTGGCCATGGAGAGAGAATCGCAAGTGAGACAGCCTAAGTATACAGGGACACCTCCATCGCCCCAATCACAGACGCTCCTGCATTCATGTCTGTCATTGAAAACTATTATGTTAACTAATATATGTGTTGAATTCTATTTTTTGTACTTTTGTTTTTCCCCCACTCCCTTCTGTAACACCGTGTGGCATTGAAGGTATTGAAATAAATAAATGAATAAAAGTAAAGAAAGAATTGGAGCACAGACATATACAAGTGATTTGTTTATAGCTGTTTATATTGCTCGCCATTTAGCCTTTGCTGTATTCGGATAGTACTTCAATGGACTCCACTCGTGGTGTCTGTGGACTTGTTTATAATATCACTCATGTAATGTACAACAAACGTATGTGAAGGTGTCTAGCCCGTAATTAGTCCCTTCTCGACAATTTACATTTTACAAGCTCTAAAATTGAGATTTTAGCTAAATCAAATTGTTGTGAAGCTAACATACCAGAAGCTTTTTTCACGCAAACTGTCATCCTTCACAGATTCCACATTTTCTGCTACTATAGGTTTTCCCGCTCATAATAGCCATATTTTTTTAATCCAAGTGCCCCTGAATTTAATCCAGCTGTAAACCAGTTTAATACAAGTGCCAATGAATTTAATTCAAGTTGTCAACAATTTCATCCCAACGTCATTCGTTTTGATTCGAGAGTCACTGAATTTGATCCGTTCATATCTGTGAATTAACTATGACTACTAACTCATATGTTACAACCGTTTTAGAGGTCTAAGTTACTTGCAAGTTACGAATGACTTTTCACTGTATATGCGCCTTGCGTGACTGGTTTCCTCGTGAATTTTGAGGGATTTCTTAGACCATAATACCTAAGCTCGAGACATAATGATGTTGATGTTTTTTTGTTGGTTTTAGAATAGTAACAAACATTTTAACAAAGCTTCAGAGTGAAATCGTGTTAAAAACAAAAAAAAAAGCATTTCAATTAGGTGTATGCATTCAATGGCATGAACATTTTCATTGCAAAGCAAGATGTTGATTTTTGACAGCGTGTATTCCACATCGAAATATGTGAGTAACATGTGCTCGGTTTGAAGGGCAGACACAATGTACTTGAAATGATTATACGGTCATAGGCCGCGCAATCAACACGTTTAATTTTCTGGATTGCTTCATGCGTCGCCAGACGCCGCGGACACCGGCGCCCCGCGTTCTGGCGCGTTTCACGAGTGCAGTGGACACAAAGGTCAGTTAGCTTTGGGTGTACCCCCTAAGCGTCCCAATCAGAACTCGGCGTTCTTACGTTCCCTTTCGTGTCCTCCTCTCCCTCAGATTCTCGGCTCAGGGCCTGGCGAGTCCTGAGAATAGAGTGATCGGTCCGCAGCCAATGAGGTTGAGGCATCGGCCAATAACAAGGCCGAATAACGAGTCACAAATCAAGAACCGTGATCATAGGTCACGCCCTTTAAGCTGTCAAGTAATTTTACCTGCACGAATCTGCCGGCGGAAGCAAGAACATAGACACCGCCAGAATCGTTCTGTCATTTCGCTCTGTCATTAAAAATGTAAAAAAAGAAAAAATCGCCAACGCTCTGTACGTGTTAATGGAGTCCTTTCGAAAGTCACGTGCCTAATGTTAAGAAGGTCTCAAGCAACGCACAATGGCGGAACAAGTTACGCACAGAACGTAAGATTTTTAAACTGTGAGCTAGAAATGAAGTGGCATTTGTAGAATTTCCAGGGTTGCAAGGTTAGCGGCGTCTTTCGTGTCTGCCATTGTGCAGGGATTCAACAACTTCCAACAGAGGGGACGCTTTCGAAAGGAGTCTTCGACAAATTATTTGACTGCACGTGCAGTCATGCTGACTGCATTTGCAGCTGTCTCGCGCTTTTTGCTCTCAAATAGCTTTGCACGGCAATAATTGGTTTGTTTTGTTTTGCGTGACAGTGACAGTTTTTTTTGCTGTTCAGGGGACAAGAATAGAGATATGTGGTTTCTGCAGAAATTCTTGCATTCATAAAAAAAAAAAAAAAATTGTTGCGGGAAAAAAAAGTTTTGTTAAAAATGACAGAACTTCCTATTTGTGTTTCTTGACCTTCCGCACAATTGGAAAGCAAGTTAATTTAAACGATACAAAATGCGTCAAATGAGGCAAAAATAATAAGAAGAAAACCACTAAAGGCCAAGCGTGATTTGAGCCAAAGTTTATTAAAAAGGAAAATAAAAAAAAAAAAAAAAAGGAGCACGAAACCCAGTAAAAAAAAAATATAAATAAAGTCGCGGGCTTTGAGTTCGGTTTTCCAAGGTGCGTCAACACCAGGTGACCGCTTCAGCTCGTGTCGCTCTATAGTAGAGTATTTATTTTTTTTTATTTTTATGTTAGCTTCGCTTGAGAACGCCCGTGACAGAAGAGATGTAGCACATACCTCTATGTTATTGCTTGCTTCTGAAATCTGAAGCGCTTTCTTTTTTTATATATATATTTTTCTCCCGGGAACATGGGGACAAAATCGAGTGTTCTGTATTTACTATATAAAAAGGGAGGAGAGAAATCAAACCCAGGGCACTCAATTGTGCTACAAAAAACACGGCCGTTGTCGTTGCGATAAAAATAAGTGGGTTATTATTTTTTTTCCTACTTAAGTTTGTTCTGTCCGAAATGAAAGAGCAATCCTTTCTCTGCTTGTTTATTCTGCGAAGTGGATACTCCTTTGTTGCAACAGAACTGCCGCGTAGAGGTTGGTTCGTGCTGTTGGATCAAACAGCGTTTTACGAGGCAAGAAATATTTTATTTAGACATTTCAGACATCTTTATGTAAACATTTGGGGAAGGAACGGAGATCCCCCTCTCCAACGCCCCCCCCCCCCCCTTTCTCGAACGGTTCTGACGCCTCTGCCAACGAGGACAGTGTGATTTGAAGCTTTAAACTATGTTTCCAGGATATTTTACGCGGTTCTGGACGTTTGTAGTAGCTATGTATATTCTGCGGTGAATAGATACCATGTAATTGTGAATGCAAGAAAGTAGCCGGCATCGCTAAAACGGCAGCTGAAGTGTCTTTTTTTGTATTTGTTTAAGTGTTTAGTAATACAAAAAATATCGTAACCGCCCGAGTCTTACAGTCATTTTTGTTTCAGCATCCGAATCGCCACCGTCCCATGTTTATGGAGCTGGAAAGAGCCGGAGCAGACGATTGACGAGCAGAACGTCCATGGGGGCCAACTTCATCGTAAGGAAAATCTTTGCCTAAGATTTCTCGGGGTCTTAAAAACGCCTTCTCTATTAGGCAACACAAATGTAGGCTAATAGTACACAGAACTGCCACCGCATCAACCCAAAATTTCGAAAGCAAATGGTTCAAACTTTGTCGCGATATATGGCGCTCCCCAGAAGCGGACAATTTCGCTAATCACGTTTCTGCGCCCTCGGCGGGGGGATCTTGGTGATGAAAGTGGCTTTTTTGATGCGTCACACTTCTTGAGCTCCTTTTTCTCCACCACTACACACTCTCACAAATAGGGCCTGTAGTAGTTATACAGCCCTTGTCCCGCGTATAACACCCCAAAACTACATTTCGACGTTCAGTCCACTGACGTCGATCTGACAATACCAACTTTTACGAGTGGCTTGATAGCTGTGTGATATAACTTAATAAATAGCTAATGTACGTATCAAAAAGAAAAAAAACAAAAAAACACTGAGGTTTTGCAGCAGGGCCAACAAAGCCTTGAGTATGTTGAATTTACCTGAGACTGGGGTAGAGAGGAAACATCGAAGCGTAGAAGAGACAGAAAATAGACAGGACGACGCCTCAACATCGTTACTATTCCACAGCTCGCCTGCACCCTTACGATGTTTTCTCTGAAAGCCTCGAATGTTTTCCTGTAGTCTTTAATACGTACAGAGCGCGACACTGTTAGCGCGAACAAGCGATCGCCGGTTTTTCCAGTTTTTTTTCGCTTTGAAACCAAGGGATGTCATCCAAGTTATCATTGCTACGGAAAGAGCTCATTTAGTGATAAATTTTCGTGCTCGCTAATACTATTTCAAAGTAAAATGCGAAAATGCGCCGATGTCGTGTTCGCGCTAACAGTGTCGCGATGTGTACATTAGCTATTTTTATAAGTTGTATCACTAGACTATCAAGCCTCTCGTGAAAGTGGGTATTGTCGGTTCGACGTCAGTGGAGCCGAATCGTAGTTTTTTGGGGTGTTTTACACGGGACAAGGGGGTGTACGTACTACAGCCCCTATTTCTGAGAGCGCATGGGGAGAGGCGTTATGACTGGTTACAACGGCTTGTAACATCGTTTACGACGAGAGAGTGTCTAACTGCCTTGATCGGGGGTCACGTGGTTCATGTACCGCGTTTGCAACACGAGCTGCGTGGAGGTGACCTCGATCGTCTGCGAACATTTCCGCCTTTCCTCCTTGTCACGCGAAAACGCAGCGCGTGCGCACTTGCGACCGATCGCCGCAGGAGGAGTCTGCCATTAAATTGCAGGCGCTCCCCGAGGTTTGATATTAAAGTGGAAGCTCCCCCCCTCCCCTCCCCCCCCCCTCTTTCCACGTTAGCAAAGCGAACACAGGAGAGGAGGTGACCTCCTCTCCAGCATTCCCTCTGCTTGCCAACGTGGAAACAGGTGAGAGGAGCTTCCACTTAACTCTAAGCCTGTCGCCGACCATGGACTCTCTGGAGAGCAGACCTAAAGCTCCTCGATGTCTTTGTGTTTGTCTCGGGAATTTTATCGAGGGACTTTAAACAGACCGGCACTCTGGCGCCCTCTATCAGGCAGCCCTGGGATACTTCCAGTCCGCGTATAACGCCAATTAAGAAGGCTTTGCAGTATTTGTGGCATCAAATATACGTATATTCTATGTTAGGAATTGTCCTTTTAATATTATCGGGATTATTTTGTGCCCACAGGAAAAGAATGATGCGTAAACGATATACGCGGGTGGGCAGTGTTCCGGAATATACCCGGTAGATGGCGACAGTGTCGTAACGCAGTCTATCGAGATTTGCATCACGGTATGGCGTTAACGTCAACGGAATTTAAGGCCCGTTCACGCAGGACCGTTTGCTTTTGTTGCGTTATGGTAAGGGAGCTTGCGTCTGCTTACGGCGCTAAAATCACCGGGACATCACAAATTATGCTGGCAGGTGGGTGATCGGTGGCCGAGTAGACTAGCGCACACTCAGCGCACGCCAGCTCGGAGCCCGTGGAGCGAAAGCTCGCGCTGCAGAACCCGGGGATCCTGGGTTCAATCCGCAGCCTGCCGGTTTCGATCTGGATGAGCATCGTACCGGCGTGCGGTCGTGTGTCACTACTGCGTGATGCACGTTAAAGACCCCAGGCTAGCGGTTGTACTGCACTGGCTAAATTGCTCATCTACAGCTGGGAGACTCGTCGCCCGTTGAGGCAGACCAAGTTCTAGGCTGTATAAACATGCACATAACCCATTTTTTTTTTTTTTTTCAAAGGGGTAAATTTGCACGCGCCATAAGGAGAGCGGATGTCTCGGTGGCTCAAGACGTAACGTAAATAATAATAATAATAATAATAATAATAATAATAATAATAATAATAATATTAACACGTAAGCAGACGTTTTTGCAATCGGCCTTTAAAATTATAAAATCAATTAACACATAAAATACAATGTTTTGTTTTTGATCTCCTTACTTTTTGATCGAACTTCGTATGTGTAGGTCGATTGACTGAAACGTTTATTTGAAAAACCACGCCTCTGGCTTGTGCATGGGCCTCATGTCCTTTCCGTAAAAAAAAAAAAAAAAAGAGCCCTTGACCGGCTCTATTTTCAGTGTTCGTGCGTGTGGCGCGTGATTTTCTCGCTTCCCGAAGCGACAAACATGTGCGTGCTGGGCTGAGAAAATCGCACGTTGGGTAACGTTTCCACTGTTTACAAAAATCACAGTCCACACGTGTTAAATCACAGTCCAGAACGCGCACGTTCGTCGCTTCGGAAAGCGAGCAAATCACGCGCCATACGCACGAACACTGAAAATGGAACCTGCCAAGTGTCCTTTTTTGGAAAGGTCTATAGACCTTTCCAATGTTTACAAAATCACAGTCCAGCGTGCGATCTTCACAGCCCAGTACGTGCGTGTTCGTCGCTTCGGAAAGCGAGCAAAGCACGCGCCATACGCACGAACGCTCAAAATGGCACCGGCCAAAAGCTCGTTTTTGGAAAGGTCTATAGACAATTGCAAACAGGGCATTTAGCGGTCGCCATGCTCCTCCTCGTGTGAGCAAGCACGTGCAATTGTAGGCCTGCCAAAGCTATCTTCGTGCGCGAGCTCCACGTGCTTGCACGCATGGGGCACCAGTCGGGACGCCGTGCTTGCAAATGTTTACACATTGGGACAACGTTTCTCGGCAGCGACGCCAAAGCTATGGGTACCCGTGCGCGCACACGCACATTGGGCGCCGACGTGGGCGCCGATCACAACTGTGCTCGCGGTGTCTTCACTTCTTCGCAAATGCCAAAATAAAAAAATAAAAAAAGTTGTCCTCGAGTATAGAAACCCAACTCACAATGCACTGCGGCTAAGTTAGACGGCCGACGCCTCGTTGCCGTCGGATTTAATTAAAGCGTTAATAGCGAATCGTCGACGTCCTTCCCCGAAATGCCTGCCCCGGACGAGACCCGCGGCCCATCGAGCGAGCCTCGGTCCTATTGATTACCGACTCGCCTATTTACAACCTATCGTCCGCTTTGTCCTTCGACGCGTTATACACCCGGTACAACGGCCGTCTACGCACTCGGTTTCGCCCAGCCGTGGACCGCGACGAAGGCCACGAGCCGCCTCGACCAATCCGGCGCCGTAAAAACGTAACACGTGACCGCGCGCCCCACGCGTCACTGCGCCCCTACCGAAGGTCACGCGACGCTGAAGCCGCGGTCGCAGTGCCGACACATCGCACAAAAAGATAGTTTGCAGACACCATCCAAAACGTGCATTGGGGTTGTGTGGATATTTATAGAGCGTGTAGTTGGTCAGCCATTTCAAAGTACAAATGTGCGAAGCAGACGTGCTATAAGCGCGTCCGTAGATACTCCCGCCATTGTGTCGGCAGCGAACAGCGAGTGTGACTGCGGCCCAATCCAACAGCCAATCCAATCCAACATCCAGACCGAATCCGACGGCATTGGTTTGGGTCTGCTGGCTTTGTCGCGTCGGTTGCGGTCCATCGTAAGATAAAACAAGAAAAACGAAAAAAAAAAAGAACCGACAAAAAAAAAAAAAAAAGTGGGGAAGCTTCTACCCAGCTAAACGGGATTATGATGGCTGGAGTCGGCACGCTCGAATTCCCTTACTCCCAAAACGGCTTACGAGAAGGGAATGGCTTCTTTCTCGTTACCGGGAGAGATGCTGTCGTGGCTGTTATTGATACACTCCGGCTAGGCATTTCTTTCTTTCTTTCTCTTTTTTTTTCTTCAAAGTTTGTAGGTTGAGCTTTGTTACGCTGCGGGGATGTCAACTAAAAGAACAAAGTGCGCTCCCCCCCCCCCCCCAGAGCACGCTACACAGATAGCTCGAATACGGGAGCGTTAGCCGTTCCCTCGTCGTGATTTACGCCTCGAGACAAAAAAGCAAGAGACTGGTATTCCCCCATTTCGACGTTTACCGTATCCGCAGCCCAGCACGGGCGTGTTCGTCGCTTCACAAAGCGAACAAATCACACGCCGTACGCACGAACACTAAAAATGGCACCGTCCAGTTAAGCTTGTTATTAGAGTGGTCAGTAGTCATTGACAGGACTAGAACGGTGGAAAGGTATTATCAGCTCTCCCGCATTCGGCGCGAGTTTATACCTTCCATGATGCTTTCGTAGTCTCCTGAGCCTCGAGTGTCCACGAGCTTCCAAAGCACGGTAGAAGACAACGAGCGCCTGCTGGAGGCGCGGGCATCGCAAAGAGACTCCCCGCCGCTCTCATTCTGCCAGTGACCACATTGAAGCTATGTTCTGGTTCTACATCGGCTTGTGTGAACAAAGTGAAACGTTAATTTTGCGACTCTAAGCTGTACACGCTGCACGTCGCTAAATCGCGAGAATGTGCCGACAACGTGTTTAAACCCAAAAACGAAAAGTGATATTTTGTCGCCCAGAGACTCGTATAATAATAATAATAATAATAATAATAATAATAATAATAATAATAATAATAATAATAATAATAATAATAATAATAACAATAATAATAATAATAATAATAATAATAATAATAATAATAATAATAATAATAATAATTAACCACATTGCTAGCAAACCAGGTTTTCGATGTCCTTTTCCTACGCGGATACCAACGTTACTAAAACACTCAGTTGGGAAACTCGCCCTTGAAATCCGGGCCGCTCGCGTCCACCGGGACCAAACTAAATACGATAACAGCGCCGCTCTTTAGCGATGAGTCACAACATGAAAGTTGATTTATATAGTTGTTTTTGGGCACGTAAAACAAAATAAAATAAAAATAAAATAGCTACTGCGAAATAGTGCTCCAAGATAGCGCGACAGGCCCTAGCGTGACTCGACCTGGACCAGTCTGTTCAGCCGTGCAGTTCCCGGAATAACCGCTGCGGGAGAAATGGCGGCGTTGCGATCGCCATTAGTTCGGTTCTCGAGTGCGGATGAGAACCACGTTTTCAAAGCACGCTCTGAGGCAGTTTCCCAACTGAGTTTTTCTAGTAACGTTGGCAGATACCAAGTTAAACGGTTGCCTAAATTTCTCATCTATGCCTGTAACAATGTCGTCACCCCAGAGACGGACTAATGCCACGTTGCCTAAAGATGTACCGTCCAATTCTCTTTGTTTTTTTTAAGGCGAAAGCCTTCTTGTCTCATCGTTCAGTCGACCTTCAAAGTCCTTGAGCGAAAAAACGTCGGCGACACGAAAGGTACCAAAACGTTTACGTGACCATTCAGTGGATGACTAAGCGAATTAAGGTGATGACTCAGCACATTGAGAAGGATGAGTCAGCACATTAAGAAGGACAACTCAGCACATTAAGAGGGATGACTCAGCAAGTAAATCATGTGCCATCGGCGCTTGAGCTTTCGCCTTCAAGTCGTCTTAGTCGTTTAACATAAAAGTCGATTAACATAAAAGACCCTTTGAATTTGATTGGTCCGTTGTCAGACTGACGGCCATGGCGACGGGACGCATTCACGACACGTGACTGGCTCCGCTGGCCTTAACACTGGTCCACACCATAAACCCCCCCCCCCCCCAAAAAAAAAACAAAAGAACAAAAAAAAACAGCATACCAATATTACTATAGAAGACCAGCGCTCAAAAAGGTCTGACACTGACATCCTATGAAAAAAAAATATCATTATTATCCTTCTTAATTCGTTCTCTGGTCTGGTTTTCTTATCAGCTGATATGTGAATCCCATTGGCTGTGAAGCGATGATAAGATACCCGGGAACGTCCTCGGCCAGTGTAGAAGGGGATGCCAACAGCGCCTCCCAACTTGCGACAGCATCGCCGCCAGGGCGTCTTGTGGCGCCTCACGACGAACGCGACGCTAGCATGCAGGCGCTGACTCTTGGTCGAGCTTCAGCCTTTTTGCCGCTAGGGGCGGGTCGGAGATCCACTCAGAATGACGTCACGCGCGCGGGCCTTGTCTTCGAGGCGGGATTGAGCCTAGCCCGTTCGAAACCTGATATCGTTAGCAGACGGGCGACGCGGCGGCACCACCGGAGCCGAACATTCGTCTTTGTCTCTTCGGCGACTT
This sequence comes from Ixodes persulcatus, assembly GCA_013358835.2. Classification (NCBI taxonomy): domain Eukaryota; kingdom Metazoa; phylum Arthropoda; class Arachnida; order Ixodida; family Ixodidae; genus Ixodes; species Ixodes persulcatus. The sequence goes on from JABSTQ010011585.1 coordinate 85,917, forward strand.
GTCGTGTCGTTTATTCGGCACCGCGTCTTTGCTTTGCGTTCGCGGTTGTGTGCTCGGTCGTGTTCAGACGATCAGGGCAATTGCGCCCTTGTTAGACTCGCGTTTGCCTCGGCGATAATGTGAATACGATATCCCCACCCGGATCGCGATGGAAGAAAACCACGTCACGGGATAGCTGTAATGCGAGGATGCCGTCGTGTATGTTTCGCGCTTGCACTTTTCCTAACAGAAGAAAAGAAAAGAGGAAGAAATAAGAAAAAAAAACAGGACAGTTCGCGAAGTAGACACTGTGTACGTATGTGTCGAAATGAAGCCGTTCGCTCATACATGCATCGCTGTTTGCTCCAAATAACCAGTTATATATATATACGTGTGCTTGTCTGCACCATATTGCGTTCGAGTATCAGTTTCTGAAAGGCCGGCAATCACACTTGTCTTTGAGCGCGATCGACTGCTTATGACTGCTTGCGACGAGAGAACTCAATAGCGCCATCTGTCGAAAACCCTTGAACCTTCCGATCTGCGCATATTTTATGCGTCATCCTTTCGACGTGTCCTCGAAATAATTCTCACGATAATATAAGGCAACTATTTCTACTAAATAACGCGTAAATTTAATGTCCAAAATACCGTAACACCCTCATTCAATTGCACGCGGATGTAACGCATGTCGTTCGCACTCGAACGCAGACATGCGAAACAGCCCTTACGATTCAGTCTGCGTATCCGTTCGCCAACATTACGCTCCAGGTACGCGTGCATTTGCGAGATCATTAACTTGCGGGATAACTGTGTAAGCGCTATAATCTGTGCGTTCGGGGAACAGAGGCGCGTAACTCGCGCTGAACCATGACACAATTCTTCGCGTATGTGCCTGCACGTTCATACGCGCGCGCGCGAAAGTGGGCGTTTGTTTGTTGTATTGCGCTTTGTGCCGCGCTACTTCCATGGAGCCTGTGTATCTACAGCTCAAGTGGCTGTGGATGGTATTACCGCCGCAAGCGGCCGTGTTCCGGCTTTTGTTACGGCGTGTGTTTGTTAGAATCGTAACGTCCAGACACCGATTCACACAACAACATAATCCGATTACAGCGTCTGAGCGGAAGCTCGGCTCCGCCGCACCACGCCGCTGCGAAGTGGGGGTGCACCCTTTACAGGCAGCTGCCTTTTACAACAAAACTCTGGTGTAAAACGGAAAAAAAAAGGAATTGAACAAACAAAACAACAACAATGGATACGTTTCAGGTTGCCAGTAGGCTGAAAAACAAACAAACAAGAAACAGTGGTATGTGAGAGAGAGAAAGAGAGAGAGAGTGCGCAGGGGTTGAGGAAACTACTTTAAACGAGGCTGGTTTGAGTAAAACCAGTCTTGGGAAAACCACGAGGAAATGTTCGGTACGAGTGGTTCTGATTTTGAAACGCCGAACAGGTTTCTCCTTTCTTTTTTTCTTTTCCTCGTTGTAATTATGACATTTTATTGCGTTCACTGACAACGTTCTCCGGCGGCGTTGCTGCAAGTGTGAGCACGCGTACACGAACTCGTGGACGTAAACACCGCGTGACTGTTCGCCCGTACGAAATCCTTTTCGGCACTACAAGGATTCAAGAAAAGAAAGAGCAAGTTTTGAACATTGATCTCACGCCGCGCGATGTTGTTCTTACAAAATTTGGCCTCCAGAAAAAAACAAAAAAACACAAAAAAAACCAATAACAACAACAACAGGAACGATATGCTTCTTCCGTTTGAGATGCCTGCGTTTTGATAAACTAACGACTAAAACCTGATTCACAAGGTGCGAGCTTGTTCGCCATTTCGCAGTTGAAATACTGATCACCGCAGCGTCCACCACACTTTTCTGCCGCACAAGCGACGTCGCAGCTGCGAGCTCGCAAGTAAAATGGCACACGGCTGATATCCATTGCACGTACAAGTGTCTTGATACCACTTCCGCACGGTAGAATCCAGTGTCGGTAATGACACTATCTGATTGGCCAGTCTGCGCCCGCCACTATTGGCGCAGCGTGGCAACGCTCATAGGATAGTGTATGAAAGTGCAACTACAGTATATTGCAGTCGGCTAACGTAAAATAATTGAACGACTTTAGATGAATAGTACACAATTACAGAATAGGTGGACCGACCTCTTGTATTTTTTGTTTTTGTTACTTCTCTGTTCTCACCGCGAAACGAAGATTGATGGGAGATGTGCGGCACTACTTTGACCCACTTAATTGGCTAAAGTGGAGGGCTCTTTGTAGTTGCTCGAATTAAAATACGTCCTCAGCTGCATGTGTGCATGCTGCCGTCATGGAATAAAAATAATTATGTATAAAAAATACAAAAAATGCACCTAATTTTTTAAATGGTTAGCTTTGAGTTTAGTTGCGTCATAAACGATGCTCATTTTTTACAGCTGAAGAACCAACGGAATACAGACAAAAAAATTACAAAATTAAGTTACCAAGAAAATATTATAAAAAAAAAAACTAAAGAACGCACTTCCGTTTTTTTAAACTTGTTTTAACTATGCTTGAACTAAATTAACAAATTCCAAGGTTGTGAAGCTGTTCCCTGCACTACCAAAAATAATTGTTTTCCTTTAATATGAGTTTTTTGTTGTTTGTTTTTTGTTTTAGGGTTATACCATCTAACTTTTGCGCTAGCTGCGAATTTTGTCTAAACCAGGATACTCTTGCTCCTAATCGTTGCTTTGTGAAATGTGTGAAATGTTTTACCATAGCCTCCTCTATACTCACAAAGCCTGGCATTTCGACGACGGAGCCATAGAGTGCCCGGTCGCAGATTTGGAGCGCGAGGATCTGGCAGCACAGAGCACCAAAGAGCTATTACTCGGGGAACCCAGAGGGGAACCTGGACGTCAGCGCACAGCTTTTGCAGCGGCAAGGACCCGAAACACACTTGTTCGCTAGGGAGAAGTGTGTTTCGGCGTCTCGCCGTAGCGGGGCGCCAGTCACATGGCTCTCCTCTAATCGGCGGCCGCTTTTCGTGGCGATCTGCCAGGCTTTGTCGGTATATAGGAGGCTTTGGTTTTGCACAAGCACACGAGCGTGCGCTCACATACACACACGCACGCACGCGCGGACTCCCACACAAGACAAGCTAGAGTATTGGAGCAATTCGATTGATAAGGATCGTTCTAGAATATTAACTAACACACGACATGTGAGCTGCGATCATACATTTTGGTCTCACCTTCAGATTAGCTAGGTAGAGAAAATAATCATGACCTTTCTTTTACCTCGCTGGGATGCCCGAGGTTCGAAAAAAACTAAAAACATAATAAACAGACGAGGCGACGTAAAAAGGACTCGTGTTTGCTCGAATATATGCGAATGTAGAAAACGTTCCACGTAAAGCATTTTGCGCTGCACAAGTTAAATACGTATTTTAGTGTGCAAATGAGCTAGTTGGAACTTGGTTATCACGTAAAGGTACCCATAAAAACAAGTAGGAATAAACAGACGGGTGAGCATATGCATATTAGAGCGTTCAAATCTATAACGAATTTATGTGCAGACCAGTTAGAGTCCCATTCGTGTAGGCGCCAATTTTGCCAAGACACACATTAGACTAATTCACGTGTTGCCACTTCGAACTATTAATTAGTTTCATTGTCTCGCTTTATTGTGCTGTGTAACGGCGTCAGAAAAATTTAATTTCTGGCACGACCGTTCCCGTTCACCGGCAGCGCGTGGACCGCTTAATCCCCGCCTGGTTCCGAGCGGCGAACGCCGCTTATTTGCTAAATTCCGTAATCGATTATTTGCGTCGGACGGATAACGAGGAACCGTTAAGTCGGGTTACGGCCACGAATGCTTCCTTTCCGCCACGTTTGATTGCCGGCCACTTTAAGAAGGCATCAACGCTCGACTTGGCTCGGCGATCACGTGATTCATTAGCGACGGGAATAATTAGGGAGGAAGCGTTAGTTTTTCCCCTCCCCCTCCTCCGATTTGTACGCTCCCTTCTCCCAGGGTCCCTCCGACAACCCCTCCGATTGGTGTGCTCCCTTCTCCCTAAGTGCTCTCGCCTTCCCTACCCACAGATATTTCGATTAGTTTCCTTTGATATCCATGCTCCCTTTCTCTACATCCCTCGCCTTTTCTATCTGCGGATATTCCGACTAGTTCCATTTGATTCAATGCTCCCTTTCTCCTAAGCCTCCTTGCCTTCCCTGAGAGTTCAGTACTTCCTTATTTTCCCGACTCCCCTCCCCTCTTCGTCCCTACCGTTTTTCCCTCAAATTCCCTCTTTCCCTTTAATACACGCGGTTGCCCCTAGATCTACTAAAGTCGGTCCCCCACTGCGGGAAAGACTTCGCGGCCTCCGGTGCTCTGGCCACTACCAGCCGTTTTGTGGACTTACTTCGAGGTCCCAGGAATCTTTAGGGAATATGTTGGGGAAGGAAAAAGGGGAAGAAAACGGATGCGAGAGAGCGAGGGGGAAATTAAGGGGGAGAGAGGGAGAGAACGATATTCGGGAATCGTGGGGTGGGAGGAGGGGGTGACATATGGGAAGTGCTGGGAAAGGGGAAAGGAATATCGGGAATTAAGGGAAGATGGTGCCCGCTTTTTTGTGCACACGTTTTTCTGCATGCTGTGCGGTGATGCGTAAAGTGTCAATATTGGCGAGGTTCCAACCCCCTTTTTTTGTGGGTGTGTGATTTGTTTTTTTGGCCCCCTGGGAACGGGTAAGATGGAAAATTGGTTATTCTTTCTCCTTACCTCTTTGGCTTAGAGCACCTTTGATCTTTTTTTTTTTATTTTTGTCTTCGGGAAATTTGGAAATTGATTCTTTTGCGGGCTTACCTGACGTGGTTTATCTTTTTTTATTATTTTTATCTCGAGTTTGCGTTTAGTTTTTTTTTTTGGTGAACTGTGGAGGCTGCCGAAAACTTGACCTGTACCAGGGTGACTACCTGATGACTTTAAGCTTTAAAAGTAACTCTTTCTGAGCAGGTTAGACTGATGAGAAATAAGCAGAAAAAGAAAAACTTAATAAAGAGCCACTATTTTGTGTTATATAAACATATTCTTATGCTATTCGTTTATCCGTCTGTCTGACCTAGACCCCCCCCCCCCCCCCCCCCCCTTATTTTTGAAGTAATGGAATTGCTCTAGTACGAAAATAGATAATTCGATCGGGTGACGTAACTTGCTCCAATTAAATCATCGAACGAATGTATAATCTATCATTGCGTTTCCGACAACAAAGGAAAGTATTTTTTTTTTTTTATCTTTTCCCCCCTCAATATTGGCTTGCGATGTTTTTGCCTATGTCATCGTTTTTCTTTTTGTATTTTTGGAATTTTCGTAGTGTACCATCTACTAGAATATCCGTCTACCACTACTGCGTATTGCCCGTAAGACCCCAGGCTAGCAGTTGTACTGCACTGACTAATTTTCATCTACACTTGAGACACCGGACGCCCGTTAAGGCTGACTAACTTCCGGCTGTATAAACCTACATTTGACACAATCATTATTATCTCCTCGTCAGGTTTGCAGTATTCTTAAAAAAATAAATCTTCATTTTTTTTTTTTTGTGCGTGTTCCTTCTGGAAAGACGAACCTCTACGATGTTTCCGTAAATTGTCGAGGATTATTTTACAGAAGCGTATTTCTCTCTTGTGTAAGCGCAAATGTTCTATGCTCTCATCGAAAATGCTTTGGAGGCTCAAAAAAGAATTACAAGAAAAATAAAATAATAGCCATCACGACACACTGAGGTTTTCTTTCGTGCTGTATGTTTTTTTTTTTTTTTAATCTATGATAGGGTTTAGGTTAGTTTTAATTATGATATTCCAGCACGGCTGTGACGTCACGCTGCTGCGGTGGCGCTGCTGTCGGACGGCGCATGCGCAGATGCTTCGCTTCAAGTGAAACCGGTTTCAGCGGATGCGTAGTGCCCGACCCTGGTGTGGATAAACTGCAATTCCCACTGGCACCTCTTTTTGTTTTTGTATTTGTGTCTAGTTTAGTAGGACGGGAGATACATGTCTCTTCCTTTTTATTTTTTATACCGAGTTCGCGTCTGTGTGGAGTGTGTGTGTGTTGGGGGGGGGGGGGGGGAGGTAGGTCGATTACGGTTTGAGTTTGAAAAAGCAAATACACGAAGAGTTATTTCTACGCACCGTCACCGTCAAGACGTAATCTCTCCTCCGGTAACCAGTGCAAACCAACCCTTCCCTCCAAGGGCAATTGAAACGGCAGCATCAATAACCCCGTGGTATTTTGAGTTTGCCCCAATCGAAATTCGATGCTCCCGACTGCAGCAGCGAGCAAGTGGCCAAAGGGCACACGCTGCGGACACCGGCCGTTACGAGGAACACATTACGTAAGTTCTCGTGCGGTTCCTCCCCCAGAGAAGAAACCAAGCACATCCCATAGTGTGTCGCGTAGACCTCCGGAGAGTTTCTTTTCTTCTCCGTTCTCCCTCCGCGCGACTGCCGCGCAGCGTGATCGCCGAGGAGACCGGGGGCGTTGCGAGCGCCAATGCACGGATGGATGGATGGATGGATGCTAATGGCTATACCCTTTAGATCAGGCTGGAGCTTGCGCCACCTAGCTTAGAAATTAAAAGTATTATTCATCCTCCGCCCTTCTAAGTCAAATTTTCAACTATCACTAGGCGGTGTGTGATATCGCCAAAATAAACTTTACAAGATTAAGCAAAAAGAAAAAAAAAATGAAGCACATTATTTTTTTGTTTTTCCCCGGCGAGGGAGTCGCAAGTTTTCTTCTACTCAAACCTAGTTGGCATCACCCGCTCCACCCCAACACCGGGCCCACTGGGAGAGAGGGTTGAGACTTTGGGCCGGAGTCACGCGGGAGGGAGTCTCAAGTTTCCTCTGTCCCGCCTGTCTCCAGCTGTTATAGTTAGTTTTACTTCATTAAATTTACACCAATCTTCTAACCTCTTTGTTGTGACCGTAATCACTTCATCCTCCATTCTTCCATCTTCGCCACCAAAACGAAGCACCCCGCCAGATCCGCTACCCCTTCAGGGAGGGCAGGGCGAAGCCCCGTGCACTTCAAAGCCAAATTTTCTAGCGTCTCACTCTCACTGTGGCATAAGACACATAATATGTCTATCTCTTGAAATTAAACCCTATACATATTTGTCCTCAACGCTCCCTTTCTCGCCTCGGACAGCAAAGACCTTCCACGGGAATTATAAAACCCCTTTTCGTTTCTGATGTAATCTGTACATTCTTAAAGCTGATCTTCCACATTTTTCTTTCTGCCTCTTTCACTCCCTTTTTCGCTGAACTGGTCTGATCAGCACCATCACTAGTGTGCAGGCATTTAAATGTCAGCTTTTTGTTTAGGTTCGCCCATTTTGTGTTTAAACTTTTCACGTTTAAATACCTGAATACTTTCCGTGCCCACCGGGCATCATCCATTTCATTTAACAATCTGATTGCCTCTCTGCTCTTAAAAGACCACCAGCCCCCTGCACCCCCTGATTTGGTGTGTTCCCATGTGCTCCCAGGGCTAACCTGCCCACGCTCCTTTGTCGAATTTCCAATCTAGCCTGAGCCTCTGATCTCATACACAGTACCCGATTGACGAAAAACAGTCCTGGCAGCATTATACTCCCTTCCATATACCCCTGACCACTTTGTATCTATTATAAGTATATAGGTCCCAAATTAAGTCACCAGGCTCGATCCAAAATGGACCGTAAATTTTGAAGCCACTTCTGCTGGAATGGCGGGCCCTTTTTTTTCCTTGCCCACCTCTCTCGCGAGATGTCTCTTGGCGTCGTGCTATGGCTGCCTTGACCTCTTTATCACACCAGCTTTCTGGTTCGTGCTTTTGCTTTCGCTTTCCTCCTTGTTTAATTCGACATCTCTCTAATTCTTCCCTGGAAATGCCTACTATGCTCATGCCCCCATTATCTTTCTGGTTGCTTCGATACTATGCTCTAAATCCTTTTGGATACTTCTTGTAGATTAGTATCATTTAGGCTCGGTTTACTTTCCCGTTCGTGAGCTTGTTGTTCGGGGTTCTAATGTGACAAATGTAATCATAATTCACTCGCGGTCACTTTCTGTACTTTGTTTTTCACTTTTTGCACCTTAATTCAGTCATCCAGTGGCGTCACTATAGTCGGTTACAAGCCAAGAAGGTAGGAGAAGCTCCCCCCCCACAAGCGTGATGCGCCCGTTTCAAATCCATCCGCAGTCGAAAGAATACTTCACTGGAAACGTCCCTTGTTCCGGTTCATTGGATAGATATTGGCTACAGAGTGATGCCAACTTGTCTCCGACCCCCACTTTTTAAGAAAGCGACCTTTGTATTCATCGGAGACGGAACCAAGCCCCTGAAAGTGGCCTTTGTATCCATCGGAGGGGGAACCTAACCCCCCAAAGTCGTATTTGTTTCCATCGGAGGGGGAAAACTCTAATCTTCCCCTCGTGGCTTCCACAACGCTAAGTCAAAGTCGAAAGATAAAGCATGTAATTTACAGGAAGGCAAAACCCTCTCCCACGTTGGCACGACGTCAAGGAGGGATATATGAAACCTCTTGAGGGGCATTTGCCGCTACCTTCTCGAACTGTAACTTACTATAGGGTCACTGGCCGCTACCCCCCCCCCCCCCCCCCCCTCTTTTGTGACGCCACTGCGCTCATCTATTTTTATATCCTGATCTATTGTACAGTATGTGGGATATTAAACAGTAGTAAATTGTTGAGAAAAGAATTGTTCCTTTGCCGCGTTATCTTCCCCACGTATTTTGACTTTAGGGCATCGCAGAACTGTTCTAGCATACTTCCTGTTGCATCCATGAATCCGTGAAAATCTTTGAAGTGGGCATTCCAATTTCTGTAACATCCCTCGAGATATATGCTTAGTGTTATGTATTTTCGCTTCTCGATTCATTTCGCGACTGCTGATTTAGGTGGCTCGGGGCTCGTCAAGCTGTTTTTACAGCTTTTTTCCCGTGTCACCTTTTCAACATTTTTTGTTGGAAAAATAAAGGTATTATTATTATTATTATTATTATTTCCTGTTTGTATGATAAACTAACCCCAGAAGGTTTGTATGTGTGCGTGCGTCTGTGTGTGTACCGGGAAAAAAAGTGTGTGTGTGGGGGGGGGGGGGGGGGTTGGTCACGGTTTGAATTAGGGAAACAAATACATGAAGATGTTATTTCTACGCACCGCCACCGTCAAGACGTAATATATTAGAGAGCAGCTCTAGGAGCCCTTTTCCGGCTTGAGCGGGGTAACCGCGCGTTGCATTATGGGACGTTTCCCATAATGACGTCACACGTGTCGTCACGAGGGTTACCATCACGGGGGGTTTACGTGGGTTACCCTCACGAGGGTTACCCCACGAGGGTTACCCTCTTGAAGTCACACATGACGTCACATGTGACGTCGTTATAGAAAACACGTGACGTATGACGTCACACGTGACGTGACATCACACGCATCTAACATTGCCATTATTTTCAATAAATTTAGCGGGAAAAGTTTTCCGCTAAATTTGGCGGCAAAATATTCCGGCTAAATTTACCCTTGTGACGTCACATCCGACGTCACGAGGGTAAAAAATTTTCACTAAATTTAGTGAACAATTTTCCCCTCTAAATTTAGCGGGAAAGGAAGAGGGACACACCCTCACCTCCGCACCCTCCCCTCCTCCTCCTCAAAAGCTGCGTTCTAATTCGGCGTTACAGAAAATTGTTAACGACATTAATTTCTTTCTTCTTCAATAATCAGTGCAAATCAACATCCCTCCAAGGGCAATTGAAACGGCAGCATCAATATTTCGAGTTTGCCCCAATCGAAATTCGATGCTCCCGACTGCAGCAGCGAGCAGCCAAAGGGCACACGCGGCTGACAGCGGCCGTTGTGAGGGGTACTTTACGTAAGTTTTCATGCGGTTCCTCCCTCAAACCCTCAAAGAAGAATAAAAACACACCTTGTAGTGTGTCGTGTATCTCTCTCTCTCTCCCTTTCCCCCTCCGTGCGACCGTCGCGCACCGCGACCGCCGAGGAGACGGCGGCGCTGCAAGCGCCAACGTTTCCTTTTTTTTTTTTTTTTTTTACTGAGGTTTTTGGTTCGTTCGCTAGTTGTCCGTAGCGTTGGTGTCGCGGCCCTTTGCCTGCGTCCGGATGCTAGCGCAAGACGCTTGCGCCGATAATGTTGGCGTTTCGGACTGCTCAACTTGCAAGCCCCCACGGTGATCGAATCTCAGGTAAAATAACCGACGCTGCCGTCGTCGTAACGCGCTTTCCAGGCTCTGCGGCGCCGTGTCCGAAGCGCTGGCGCCTGCGGTTTTTTAGGGGTCGACCCCGACGATCGTGTGCGCCGATAAACCGCCGCGCCGAGCGTAGGGAGCATCTAACCGCGGTTTTCTTCTTTATCCCCTCCCTCCCCCGAACGAGGGATACATAACGAAACGGATAAACAGAACGAGGACGAGCGCGTTTGGGGAGCGCGATCGCAATCAGCCGGTTCGTCCAGCGATGGAGATTCAGAGCGGCGCGAGTTCTCTCCGCTTGGTTGGGGGCTCGTGGAGTTGTAACTCGGGGTTGTGTTTTACGCCCGGGCGTTCGGTTGTGAACGGACGGGGTGCAGCGGATGTTACGCTTGTCGCGTGAATGCGTCGGCTCGCTCGGCTTGAGTGTGCCTGCGAGTGAGTAACCTTCGTTTTCCGGGCTTTGCGCGACACGACGGGAAAAAAATGAGGTTAGACTTGTCGGTGTGCTCCGCGCTTGAGGTCGTTGAGGCTTGCGGTGCTAGTGTGTCGCCTTGAAGCCGTTTTTGTTTTTTCTCCACAATTTTTGCGTGTCGTGTGGGCGACTTGAGCACTGCACCGTGGGGTACGTAGGCTCGAAATTGTGCGTGTATACCACTTTTTGTTCCATATTGTTTTTCGACGTGATCCGTATCGAGTTTGCGTGTTCCTTATTCTGTTTTGAAGACGTTGGTAGTTGGCGTGCACAGCAGCTTTCGAACATCCTTCGTGAAATCGAACTCTTTATGTTTACATCGTCAGTTGTCAATGTTTGTGGCACTCGAAATTCCATCAGCAACCCGGATTTGAAGAAAAGATATAAATAAAGAAAATCAACAACCTAGCATTTAAATTCCACACATGGATCTGGGTTAGGCTGAGGCAAGTTAACTGTTTGAGGTAGTGCGTGCAGGATGTTCATCTTTTCATTCATAAACATTCTGAGCTGACAAAAGGATTGTCGTCGTTAACACCGCTAGCAAAATAACTGCTCTTCCCCACTAGTGTTTGTCCCACCTACATTGCCTCGATGATCATACAAGAGAGTTTATGTCTACCAGCGTGCCATGCACATTTCGGTTAATACTCTAGTCATGCGCGAGGCAGGAAGTTTCTGTGTAACTGGAGCAAGCACTGCGACGTTTACACTACAGGCACCGATCTTGAGCTCGACGCAGTGATATAAAGGTACGCCGGGGGAGAATACAGATCGAGATTGTTGTTTGAGCCGTAAAAAAAGATCCAGAGCGCAGGCGGATGGGGCAGCGAACTGAAATTGCTTCTCGGCCAGAAGGCATCTGGCAGTTTTATTGGCGCCTTCTGTTGAACCGTAAATATAAAAATGCGAAAAAATTATATTTACGGTCATCTCTTTGTAGCACCGTTGGACCCCCTTGGGACCAAAACCGTTTCATGAAACACTGGTGCCTTGTTCAGCATCGTCTTCAACGAGAGAAGAGTTTAAAGGATTTGTGACGGACATCGAACTTTGGGTGCAGCGATAATAAATGGGGCGGGGTTATTTACAGCCCCGTACGAAAGGATCTGTGCTCGGGGGGATCGAAAGGGGCTTTGTCTGTAATCTCTCAACTGTTACTGTGTTCCGGTTTGTCTTACCATTGCTATTCCAGCGTGACACGTGAAGCTACTTCAAGAATGGTCTGCGAGATTTAGTTTGCACTGTTGTCCGCCTTATATTTATAGCTGTTCTGATTGTCTTTTTAGTTCATTCTATTGTTGTAAATCTTATTTTTTTCTTAGAGGATTTACAACAGGTGTGGCATACTCATTAGGCTACTACTTAGAACAAACTACATCTCAGTGGCACTGAAGCCAGAAACTCTTGCGTATAATTCATGCTTCATGTCTAAAAACTAGAGAATTTAGCTCCGTATCCGTGCCAGTTAACATTGCATTGGTTTGGCCTTTGCTTCACAGAGAACGTTGCTACAATGGTCAACTCGTTCGATTATAAGAGTGAATGGGGACCTCACATCTAAAGAGAGAACTAGTCCTGCACTGTATAAATGTTGCCTTTTGTTATAAGGGACGGACACCGATTTGACTAGAATAATTGGGGATTGCATACGTCTGTTAAGGACTCTCTGCTCTTCTTAAATGCAGGAAACACCCAGGATGAGCAACAAAGATAGCCCGGACCAGCCGCCGGACGTCCAATCGGGACAGAGGAACCATGGGGAAGCGAGGTGCAAGTGTCCTCCCGCAGAAGCCAAATCAAAGACGGATCCGACACGCGAAAGGACTGATGCTGCGCCGAGGTCACCCGTCACACCCCAGGGCCCTCCCAAAAAGCAAGAAAATGTTCCTCCAAATTCAGACAAAACCGAATCTTCAAAACCGACGGCGCCATCGAGTTCCGCCAGACCCCTCACCACCCGTCCCGCGAGGCACAGCGCTCCGACTTTCTCCAAGCCGGCCAGCGAAGCGTGCATCAACCTGCGCCGGTCCAACAGCGACAAGCCCAGTCCTCAGACCCTGGCGCCGAGGGTAGCGGAAGGACGGAGCATCAGCGTCCCTCCGTCTCCGACGCCGGACCAGAAATTTAAGAAGCACGAGTATGGGTCCAATAACGGAGTGGCTCAGTCGGCATCGAGCTGCTCCGACCTGTCGCTCGGGTCCGAGTCCGCGCACCGAACCGTTTGCGCGGGTCTTGTCCCCTTGTCCGTCTGCTTGGACACGAAGAACAAGGCCGCCAAGGCTCGCTCGGCGGCCAAGTCGGAGAACGTCGCCTTGAAGCCGAACGGCGCTTCCGGCGATCACCGCGACAAGGAATGTTCTGGTGTGAAGGGACGACCTCCGACACCTCCCTCCTGCTTTCCCAGAGCCGATAGGTCTGAAAGAGATCTGTCGAATCGTGAGGACTGCCTCGCAACGTCGGAATGCCACGAGCCTCCGTCTCCGGAAGTTCGTGTCGTGATGCCGTCTTCTGCGGATCAGGAGCTTCCGTTGTCCTCGAGGCTCGAGCTGTGCGTGGTCAGTTCGTCGGTGAACAGCATAACGTGCTCATCGGACTCTGATTCCCACGAGAGTGCCAAGGGGGGATTTGGCCTCACGGACTCGGATTCCGCACTGCGGGTGCAGTTTGCGACGTCGGGGGTGCGGGACCGAAGGGACAGTGCCAGCTGCCTGTCTCTGATCCACGGTCAGATGATACCCAAGTCGGTGTCCTTTCACAGTGGTACCAGCCTACCGGCCGAGCGCAAGATTTGCAGTGGTATGTTTCGTCTTTCTCTCGTTGGTTGTTGATGACCGTTAGAAAAGGCAGAACCAAGTGTCCAGGACTACTTTCCTTAAAGCATGCGAAGTTTCATAATGGGTGAAAACTGAGTAATGGGATTTGATAAGCAACCCCGACCAAGCAACTTGGTGCTATCTTGCCTTTGTGGCCATAAAGCCATGCTGACAGGATTGCACGAAGTCATGGCATAAGCTTGCAATGGCAGCTGTTCCAATTGCCATTTATATATGACATGTAGCAAGATCGTTTTATCGAATGGAAATGGACGCTGCCCGAGATAAAGGCACAATGATGCTGTCAGCCATTATCTGGCATGTGTCATCATCTACCTGCAGCTGGATAGGGGGAGGCCTTTAGTGGTGATAAAGGTTAGATCATTGCAAAGCATTTTGGGACGCATGTGACACTCCTCATTGGGGAATAACGAAGCTTTTTTATTTTTGAAAGTTGCTGTATTGTGAAATCCTTTAGCACAACTGCTGAAGAGGGGGACGCTACTGAATGCCTCCAACCTTTTCCTTTAGATAGTAGAGTAATTCTTTCTTACGTAATCCTTTCTTACGAGTTGGCTCATCATCAAAAAGGCAAAATAGCATGCAGAGAACGAAGGTGGAAGATAGATGAATAAGTAGGACAGGTGCTTGCCTGTTCAGTTCTTTATTTTCTGTCTTGATTCTTTGAGTGCTGTTTTGCTGTTTTCTTATGTGAAGAGTAAGGGAAAAATCTTTCGTAATAAGTTTGGCTGAATTGAAAAGCAAAGATTTTATGTGCAAAGAAGAAATACTATAGTGTCTTAGAATATTACTTTTTCTGTGCTGAAATACTGGGTCCAGTGCTGCCTACCTTCATTCTTACTTTTATAGCCTTTTGTCCGGGGTTTTAATCATAATGAGAAGGACCACGTCCCAGAACCCCTTGACAGCATTTGAAGTTGAGAATTGTGACTTATTCTTGTTGTTTGTTGGACTTCGGGAGAATCTGCGTCGGACAATGGGACTATCTCCACATTGCTTCGAACAGTGTTTTGTATGGGACGAGTCCTCAGAAATATTTGAAGCGCTTTACTGGGCTTAGCACCGGTGCTTACTTCAGCTGTATGTATGCAGGGCTTGTCGCGTCTGCACACGCAAAAGGATTATGGTTGGAAAGAGTGGCTGTGATTTTTTTATGCCGAGTGCTAACACCTCTTTGCCTTTATTCCATTCACCCCTAAGCTGACAGTGCAGTGGGAGATGCATCTTAGTTGGACCAGTCGTACGAGGTCAGGCAACGAAAGGGGGGGGATGGTTGATTGGTCGGACAAGTGCCTAACTCCTGCCGTACTGTCAGCTTACGGGTAAACAAAGTGTAGCACAGGCATTAGTGCTACCAAGTTTGTACAATTGACACTGTTGCGAGATTGCCACTCAATAGGCCACGCTTCAGAGTGGTGACGGGTGTAAATGATATTGCCTGAGCTTCCTGATGCCACATCAGAAGCTCGGGAAGTTGCACTTTTCGATCGTAACGATAGAAAAATAGTGTTCGCTCTGCTCGAAGCGTCGGAATGGTGGTGCCCACGAAACAATATCGGGGAACGGGGTGCCGACACTCGAAGCATAGCTTATTCAGTGGCCGTAGGAATAAGTTATGATACTTTCCTCACCTGAATATATATTTTTTTTCCCTCAGCAATAACTTTTTCGGTTTTTGGTGCAATAGCTGTGTCAGTTCCATCAGACCGTTTATTCTTTTTACCTGCTTCCGCATCATTTTTGCGTTTGTCTCGCGGCTTGTTGTCAGGCCCGTGCAGTTTTTTTCCTCTCCCAAAGTCACAGCAAGGGTGATAACCGTATTTTCCAGACTACGATCTGTGCCCGGCGTGGGATTTAAGAAAACAAATTTCGGCGGAAAAAGTTTTTTTTGTCATGGGCAGTGTGCACCCGGTGCCTAGTTGTATACAGTCCTCTCTTAGCACATGGTTTGCACGTAAAATTCTCATTTACGACACACCTTAAAAACATTCCCACTTTATTAGCTCACAAAGATGCTTGTATCATACAAAAATCGTGATTAATGTAACCCGTAATTCCAAGAAATCACGACGTCCCGTCATAATGAAAGACTTTAAAAGAAAAAAAATTTCTTGTATAGCCCACACCTGCAAATAATCCATACAATGTAAAATTTACACTTTTAAACGCGAACAGTCCGGAAAGCACGGTACATGGAATGTTGAGCTTGTTGGTTAGCAGGGTATACGTAAACAAAAGAAATGCACAGAAGCAGAGTTAGAACAATGCGCGTCGGGACAGTGCGTAACAGCAGAGATGACCCCGAATGTTTTGGTCGTGCGTTCTGATTGGGTTCGGAGTAGTCATTTGTGACGTGTCGCGTGTGCGCAGCCCATGACTGCCTCCAGTTCATGATCACGGGAAGTAGCCTGCTCAAGGTCAGGGCAAGCTCTCGTCAGTACCGGCGCTACTTCACGCTCGAATGAAGATCTGTCGGCCATTAAGTGGGTGCCGTCTTCCAAAAAGTCTAACAAGGCCCGACGTAAGTGAAAATCCTTGTTCTCACTGCCGTAGTGCTGTACCCAAATATTTGCCTCTGTCCAAACTGCTATCCTGCAGAAATTCAGAGTGTTTTATCTTCCTGATCGAAATCGCTTCTGGGTTGTTCGTGAGAAACGCTCTGCGAGATGTATACTACTGCGTTCAGTACGAGCTTTGACGGTCCTTCGTGCCTCTTTGGCGTGCCTGCCAGTTTTTGAGAAAGCCGTGGCCCAAACTGGGAAGGGAATGCGAATCTGAGGTTTCACGTCTTGGTCTCTTTGACATATCGAGAGTTAATAGCGCTTGTGGGGACCGCAGACGCACAAAAAGGTCAGATTGCGCATGTTTTGGGTCACGTCGATCATGATAGTCCACGACGGGGATAAATGGCTGACAAATGCAGACGAGGAAAATGACATAAATGCGATGGGACACTTATGTCCCGTCGTGTCCGAGTTTTCTTTTTTTTCTCCCCAATTTTTTTTTAACTGTTTATCTTTCTTAAGTACTTGTCGACTGGCCCAATAGGCTGCCTTAGTTCTGTGAAATATCAAATAGTATACATTTCCATTCAGATATTGCCATATAAACGCAGACAACTGACGAATTGTATCCAAATTCAGAGACGAGGGCAGCAGTAAGAAAGACTAGCTGTAAGATACCGTAAAATCCTGAGAAATGGCCCACCTAATATCAAGAGCAAATCAGGTGAAAATATGGAGTGAGCTAACTTTCGGTGTACAATCAAGACAAGTAAAAGAAATGCTATTTTTAGGATATATGCCTCTTCCAAGCTTGTTATGGTGACAAGGGGCCAAAGCAAAGAGGACTGTACTTCCCAGTCAGCAACGTTCGCTTATATCCTGCCATAGCTAAACTAGCCACAATTAAGCCGAGGACATCATTGATCCTAACACTACGACTACTAAAGGGGGCTATCTTTCGGTGTTTAAAAAAAATATAGAAAATCTAGCCAAATATAGGGGTGCGGGCTATCTTTTGGGGGTGGGGCATCTCGGGATTTTGCGGTACTTGTCTGCAGGGGGTAAACTGAATCGAGACTTGTACATTGTCTCGGTTCAATTTCGGCGTTGGTTCAACCAGCTGACGTCCTAAAGGCTGGATCACACGTTTGCGCTTGAGTGGACGGCAAGAGAATACACTGGCACCATCTACCAGGTGGCCCTAGAACTTTTCCCATCTACCTACATATACTATTCGTCCCTCTTTTACCATGGGCTCGAATTAATTCTGACAATGTTATAAGTGGCTATTCCTCATAGGTAGTGCAAAGATTTCATCTCGAAAATACTCGAAAATACTCCACACGGATGGGAAGAGTTCCAGGCTGCCCGATAGATGACTTCCGAGTGCCAATGTGTTTTCTGGTTGTGGTGGGTGCAAAGAAACGCAATGCACTCGAATACAAATTTGTGGACCAGCCTTTGCAGGATGCCAATTTGATGTCGGAGGGATGTTGCGGGGCGGTCTGGCATGCGTCCGACCGGCGTCTCCGATTTCAGTGTCGATCCGTTCGATCCGCGAGATCCGGATCGGGAAGAGCACAGACGTTCTGCGTGACAAGGAGGTGGCTGGAAGTTACTCCGAGGACTGCGTGTTCTCCGTCGTCTACGGAGAGAATTTCGAGTCACTGGACCTTGTGGCGTCGACGCCGGACGAGGCCAACTTCTGGGTGACCGGACTCAACATGCTCATCGCCGCGAATCGATGTGAGTGATCGCCCGTTTATTAGGCCTTGACTTCAGAAGGCAGATAGTATGATGTATCTGACATTGTTTATGGTGTCAGATAAATTATAGCTGACACCATACACTGCATATACAATACTTTGCAGCTGGTATCTGGTAGTTTACCTGATACGTCACGGTTTGTATCTGGCATGTATGGTGTCTGATACATTGTAGCTGTTAGGTGGTAACATACTCCATATATCATGGCTGGCATTTGGTATTATGTATGGTGTCGGATACTTCGTAGCTGACACCATGCACGATACATTTTATCTGGTACTATGTATGGTACATCATAGGTGACACCAGACGGATTTGTCATAGCTGGTATCAGATACCATATGCAATACATCATAGCTGGTATATGAAATCATGTATGGTGTTGGAGATCATTCAAGTGTAATGCCGAATGGTATCACTTATGGAGCCACAATTTACTCCCTAAACCAGCCATCCCTGATGATGCTAATGTTTAACGCGATGTCCTGTGAGTACCATGGTCACTAATGGTGCATAGGTGAAGGTTGGGTATGCATCGTTGAATGGGGTGAATTCTACTTGCGCTCTTGCCCTGTGCAAGTAAGTAGCATTACTTCCTTGGATAAGGCATTTTGTCATCTTGTGTGGCAACATTTCGCTGAACTTGGGACTCTGCTAAAGCTGGCCGCATTTTTGTCTCTGAGTGAAAAGCAATAAAGTGCTCATTAAATATGCTTCAATTGAAGGAGGAAACAGAATTCAAGCTGGAACATGAAAATAATCAAAATGTACCTGCAAAAATTTTGATGATTTTACATACATGTTGGTAGTATGTAAACCTAACTAGAACAAGGCCCCGCAGACATTTTAGTTAGGGCACAGACAGTTCAGTACGTCGCATGTGTGTTTTTTTCTATATACTTCTAAAGCCAACATAACTATGAAGCCTAATTTTGGAGTGCTAAGAGTTGTTCGGGGAATCTCAAGAAATATGTGGTAAACAATCTTAAAAAAAATTATGTTTGTAAAAAAAAAATATTTTTTCTCCCTCTTTCAAAGGAACAAGCCCTTCACTTATCTTGTTTCGGTGATAGAGCTGCTTGCGGCTTCAAGTTGTCATCTTGCATTCAATAGTTTAGATCAACAAGCGACAACAATAATTGAAGTATACTTTGGGAACGATGCAGAAAAGAATTCCTTCTTGATGGGCCATTAGCATTTACGGAAGCGTTTACACCCAATGAAAATATACTGCCTATGCTTAGAGCCGTGTTTCTGGCACATCGCAAGTTCAGGCACGCTTGCACCGTTCTTTAGGGTCAGGTGCACACTCTTCCTTTTGGAAGGCTCTCAACTTTTGGCCTTCTTTCTTTAGAAAAAGTAAAGGGACGACCTTCCTTCAGGAAGGAGCAAGAAACAAAAGGAGGCAGTGACATTTGTTTGAGGGACGAGCCTCTTGTTTTGTGTGTCTTGTTGTTGTTTTTCAACACCAAGGTCATCAACGTGTTGTTTCTTCGCCTGACTTTGGTTTCGTAACGGATTGCTCTTCTCTTCGAGTCAAGTGGAAAAGAGCTATTACTTCTGTGCGGGTTTTGAGTTCTTTATCTTTCTTGGCAGTGCCCAAACCTTCTAGGTCTTTCACATTATTATTATTTATTTAAGACATACTTGTGGCATTTTGAATAGGCTCCTGCAGGTGTGGTGTACAAAGCTGCAGAAAATATCCTGAGAAATAAATAAAAAGGCAAAGACATTTCGTTCTTTATTTCATGCTCAAATAAACAGGTACATTAAAAAAGAAACACAAAGAAGGAACAATGTAATTACATCGTAACCACGGACAGCCATCAGTCTGGCCATTATATTGCATTGTCTCAACCACGAAAGGTATTTACAAAACAAAACAAAACACTGGAAATGAGATGGCATTTATTTATTACATAGTGCAGACCTTGAAATGTAGAATTCCATTTGTTGATTGGTTTGCTCTAGTTTGCGCATGGTACGGGTCTTGTCAGTAGCTTTAGAAAAAAGATTTGTTGGTAATGAAGGTGAGCCAATTCTTTCAACAAGAAAATTTAGATTGCTTAAAATTTTCTCTTTTTTTTTTTCTTAATAATGGGGATGAGATTTGGAATACAATCAAATTTTTTACAGGGTGTGGAAGGGCACACCACAATCTTGGTTTGTGCAATATGTGTAGGCCACAGATTTTCCGGAGTTTATCTATGAAAAAGTATCCACGAATGCTTTTCTTGTGTTTATTTACTTTCCAAACACTGGCATATTTTGGCGAGTTACCTAGCACAAATGCTAAAGACAGCCATTATCGGTCAACTAAATTGCCATCAAACACGAAGGACTCGAAACAAAGAGGTGAAATTTTATCGACAACATTTTATGGTGGCATGTTTTAGATGCTTGCATACTTTCAAATATTTGCAGCTGTTCCTGCACATTTCTTTCTCTTTATGATGGACATTTTGGAGAACGTCAGTTGAAGGTACAATGGGGTAGGCACGAGTAATAAGAATTGAGTTCCGGTTCTGGAACTATAAAATGAAAGAAACGTACGACGAAAAGAAACTGGTACTTCTACTCATCAAGACGAGATATTTTTTTAGGTTGCACGGAAGGAAGTTTTTTTGCGTACAATGAAGTGAATGAAGTCGCAGGCTGCAACAATGAGAGGGATGTCACATACATTGTTTTACATTTATATAAATAGTTTCTAAACATTCTAACCAATATATTGAATGTGAAGGGTGCTACTTGGGAAAGGGGAAATGATTGCCTCTGTGGCGCGAAATTCTGGATATATTAACGAGACATGACTGTATTACATTTGTTGATTTGAAATCTCCGTGGGCACATCAAATCAATGTTTCGTGGCAAAACATCAACTGCTGATGGTGAAGAAATTCAGAGGGAGGCAATAATGGGTACAAAGACAAGCTTAGGGAGGCTTATCATCTTGAGCCTGAGGTTGCATTATAAACTGGGAACAATCACAAAACAAACAATGGTTCATGGTCATCTTCCATTTCTGGCACGGCCTCAGACTCAGCCTCTCAGAAGTCAGGGTTATAGAGAATTAGCATACAGATAATTCAATTGTAAACTTCAAAGATATAGACACGATAAAGGATGCTTTTTTTAAGCTTTACAGATTCTTTTAAAAAGAGAGTGAAAGCTACACTAATGCGGTTTCTGTAGATGAGTTATACGGCCGGGGAGACATGAAATGAGGGGCTGATAGTCACAATAAGTCGGATAATTAACTAAAATCTGTTAAATAACTTTTTAATTAGTGAAAATGAACATATGCTTCCAATTAGAAACTTGCTGTGCAGTCATCATCGAGAACCAATAAATCAGTAAATTGGGGAAAGATTCAAAGTGTGGGAACAGCGTGGTTGTGCGCTAAAGTTTATCCTCTCGCAACAGGTGCAAGGCTGAAGGTTCGAAAATGTGGTGATAACTCGATGGTGTTATCATCATTGTTTTTGCACCGTCAGCCTTGCACCTGTTGCAGTAGTGGTAACTTTAGCGCTCCAAATCTTTTTAAGGCTTACTGATTTAGTGCCTTTTGATGATGATTGGCAAGTTTTTCATTTGAACCCCACGTTTATTTTCGCTAATTGAAAGGTTCATTAACTGACATTAGTTAATTATCCTACTTATCGTAACAATTAGCCCCCTATACCATATCCTCCCGGCTGTATAACTCACCTGTACATACCGGATTAGTGTAGCTTTTTGGGTTTTTTTAAAACAAATTTGTAAAGCCTTAAAAAAACACCAGCCTGTATATTAAGATGTAACACTCGTGTTTCAAAATAGACGCAGTACAGGGTTGGCTGCCCTCTCGTCCGCGCCAATAACGATGCAAATCTTTTTTCCGCGCACATTGTCGATGACTTGTCCCGACGCTCCTGTTTCTTGCAGCTCCCGACAACATGGACGAGCGGCAGAGGATGAGAGAAAAGTATCCTTAGCAATATAATGCCAACAAAGTGTTTTTTTGTTTTCGTTTTTTTTTTTTTTTTTTTACGGTTGCCTGCTTTTCGTCGTGTCTGCTTTCTTGCAGAGGTTGCGTGGCTGGCGGCGGGGGGGGGGGGGGGGGGAGGGTCGCAATTATGGCGGTGCAATTTGCTCCCCGGCCAATTCTAAAAGCGGGCACGGCACCCCTGCCGGCTCCTGATTGGGCAGAGCGGGGGTCGTGCGTCACATTCACACCCTTCCTCCATGCAACTTACACGTGCCGCCCCCGGAATCGTGGAGGGACGTGAAGCCTTTATGGCCGGGTGGGGGGGTCTGGACACTCCCCCTTCCCCTTCGTGTTTATCTGGGGGGCTCATCGTCGTGATTGCACAGTTATCTCGGTTGATTTTGACGGCGGCGGTATTTGTTGCTTGCGACAAGGAAGATTAGGACACTTGGTTTATTTCGTTTTTGCGAGGATGTCGACCATGTGGTTTTGGACTAGTTAAAGAGGAATCGGTACTAACCGGAGCGGTGAAAGTTGCTCTTTAAGTTAGATTTACTTGAGCAGGAATCTAATCGAGTTAGAAATGCAGTTATGTATGCATGTTTATAAATTAATCTAGTTTTCAACTGGTTGAAAATGAATTGGTACTGACCGGAGCAGTGAAAGTTGCTCTTTGAAGGCCATTAAGCTAGATCTTCTAAAGTTAGAATCTAATTGAGTGAGAAATACAGGTATGCATATTTATAAGTTTATCTAATTTGAGTTGATTTGAGAACTAACAAAAGTTTATTTAAAATTACTCGTGGAGTATAGGTACATTCTGCTTTTTGACTTGGCACATTGTGCACAATTCGTATTGAGGTAGGAACATGAATGCATAGCATTCATCATCATGAATGTGTTGAGTTGTAAATTTTCTGTAATTTTATTGCAAGTAAATAAGGCAAAATTTGGGATTTCGATTTTTCTGAGGCCGATGTCTCTATTTAACCGGAACTTCAGATTCGCCGAAGTCTCGCACTGACCAGGGTCCCAACCCAACAGAAGCCTAGGACCAGTTAAAGTCTCGGATAGGCCGAAGCTTCAATCCACTTGAAAAGTCTCAGCTTTAAAAATTTTAAGTTACAGCTGAAACACAAGCGAGCCGGTGGTCGCCTATTCTTGGGGGGTGCCTAAGACTTTACAACACGTGAAACAAACGCGTCAGTTTGCAAGCTTTCCCAAAAAGTCCGCGAGTCGCCTGTGACCGGTTCATCGGGTAGGAACAGCCATTTAGAGTAAAGGCACATTGTGGTGTGGAACCCTTGACTCTGCTTCATTCAAGATGGCTGCAGGAGATGTTTGAAAAGGCCGACACTGAGCGCAAGGGTCTTCTCGACGAAGTGGAGACCATCGCATTGGTGCAGAAACTCAACAGGCAGCTGAGCACGGTGCGACTCAAGCAGAAGATCATGGTAACCGGTTCACACTCGTTCATTGTTGTGTATGTGTCGGTGCAGGAGCATTAAGGCCCGTTCACACTCTTGCGACCGAGAGAGACCAGACGGTTTTTAAGCCTCTTGCGATCTCTTAGGACCAGCTCCGCCACAGCGCATCCGGTCATAAGAAGTCGCAAAAGGCTTAAAAAACGGTCTGGTCTCTCTCGGTCGTACTTACTCGCATATGTGTGAACGGTGCTTAACACTCGTGGCCTCGTTGGCTGCGTTGGTACAACTTTGGGACTCTGATATACTGGGCAGCTGTGAACTTTACATTCATTATCTGACAGGAACTTGTTTCGTGTCTTGCAAGTGCTTGAAAATGAGAAAATAAAGTGTCAAACGATTAAGGGGGACACTACCAAAAAAGTGAATGTTACAACCACTTGTCTGATTTAAACGACATATACGGGGCTTGTTTCTGTTGATGTTGAGAACATTTGTGCCAAATTTTGTTAACCTGGGTGGAGCACAAAAAAAAAAAAATTGCTAATGCTCAAAGTTGAAAGTGGGTGTGTCTGTGTAGAGAAACTGTTGGTTTGAAATTACCTAAATATTTATCGTTTTCATGTGTTACATTGCTTTAGGACAGTTCAGAGAAGATAGCTATGGAGCTAGTATATTTCTATATTATACCATCCTTCATGACAACAAAGTCAAATAAACACAAATACTGTTTTTTTAGATGTCCATCCTTTGTCCAAAATTTTAGCTCTTGAGCATGAAAAATTACAAAAATAAAAAATAAAAGCTCATAGCTATCTTACTCTTAAAATATTACTCCAGGAAAACTCATAAAAATGAATCCAAGTTACTTAATAACAAAACAATCGTTTTCCAAAAGTGAAATTTATGCCAAAAAGTGGAATGGAGAATTATGCATTCAAAGTGCTCCAACCTCTACCTTTTCTTTAGCATCCATGGACCCAAAATAATTTATAAAAAATTAACTATGCAGTGTCAACTAATGAAACTTTCTGGAAATACTCTCTGGATGTTGGTGGATATAAATATGACATTTTTTAAAATCAACTTTTTTTGACAGAAATTGTTTTTTCTGGGTATTGTCTCCACTTAAGTAATCAATGTAAACTGAAGTCTCCTTTTTATTTTGTGTTCTCAGTTAATAAAGAACTGCATAACGATCAACGAGGTAGAGGGGCTTGGAGCAATAAACTGGTATCCCAATCACAAGGCAAAAATGGCCACCACTTGGCTGCCACCATGTACAATTTTGACCGCCAGACACGTGACCGTACCAAATCCTGTAGCGTGAACTACACTGGCTGAGGTTGAGCAGTTTCGCGGTGCTCACATAATGAGCCGTGCTCCGTGCTGCACAAGCGCGAGGAGCAGTGACGTCACATGGCGCACAGCTGGCGTGCCGGAGACGCCGCCGCCGCCGCGCGAGCCTCGCTGGTCTGCACATTCCAGAGGAGTGACGTCACAGCCGCGGCAGACGCACTGGTGCCGCCGCGTGCCCAGCTGTGCGCCTCCATTGCGCAGTAGCCAAGTTTGACGCTGCACCGGAGCCGCTTGATAGCGCCTCTCATTTTGTGCGCATAAGCTCACGCTACGTATATCTTGGCATAGCCGAGCTAAGCCACCACAATTTTTTTGTCATAAAAGCACATTTTGGACTTAAATCAACGAAGCCTGACCTACCTCTTCAGTACTGTTATTAAAGATCAAAAAGCAATTATTTGTACGCTGTACTTTGGTAAAATCTAGACGTAAAACTCTAATGTCACGTGTCTAGTGGTAAAAAACGTGCAACATGGCAGGGGCCAATTGGGTGTCACTTTCAGCTGCCAGTTTATTGCTCTATGGCCTTCTACCTCGTTGATAACGATACACAAATTTTAAACAGCAGATAAACGAGCGACACCGTATTGGACTGGTCGCAAGTGCGTGCAGGGCAGTCCTGTTGAGCTCCTGACTTGCAATAATGCATTTTAATATTTACTTGTAAATGTATTCTTATTTGAACGGTACTGTGGCTCTCGGCTGAGAGCTGTGGTGGGAACGGTACAGTTTTGGAAAACGGTCAAAGAGGGAATGTCATTAAGTGTACGAGTAAGACTATCAGTCAACAGAAGCTTAACTACTAGGTAATTTTAACACAAATTTTAACCATGAGTCGTCTAGGAAAGCATGAATATTTTAGACATTGAACACGGAACACATTTTTTTGCTTTCGCAGCCAGCTATTTGCCTCAGTCCTGGAACGATTTATGTGACAAATCTACTTTTTCCGACTTTCACAGCTTATTGTGCGTTAGTCATCATTGCCAAGCTTATGAGGCTGCTTCTGAACTCTGCCAACTTTTGCAGGCATTGGTGCTAACCTAGTGGCTCTGTTTGGCGTGCAACAGACAGCTGCTATGCAGAGCACAATTTTGTCGGCTTCTTCCGCAGGGGTTGCAGTGACGTCGTTATGCCAAGCGCTGATTGGCTCTGATTGGAAAGATAATGGGCAGACCTCTCAATGCTTGCTGTCTCGAGGTCTGCCCACTGTCCTTTCGATCGTAGCCAATCAGAGCCAATCGGAGCTCGGCGTTCTGACGTCACCGCTCATTTCCTTCTGCAATGCTTTGCTGCGTCTGCGTGCTCGACGCTCACAAGATGCCGGAGTGTTGTCGAGTGTAGGAAGCTTGTGCTGTAGGCGGGATAGCCGATGGACCTCCCTGCTGCTCTCATCTTGTCAATGTTGATAGCCACCCACTCGTAGTTTACAAGGCCATCGTGCTGAATTTTCGGCGTCGCCTAAAGAGGCAAACGGGGGACGCAGATTAGACACAAGCACTGCTTCGGCATCTTTCTGAGACCCGTCTTCAATGGGGGAAAACTCGATTCTCATCCGAGCGCCGACCAAGCACGCGCAGTCGAATCCGTGCCACCGCGTTTGCCTCTTTTGGAGGCAGAAAATTCGACACTATGGCTTTGTCATCCAGGCGGCGTTGCTGTAGTGTGTGGTGCTAGAGCCACGTCTGTAACATTGCGGACGACTCCGGCAGGAATTCGACATGGGCAAGACGGAGCAGGACCGAGGGAGGATAGACCGGTCTCAGTTCGTGAGTCTCTTCAAGGAACTGGCGACCAGGCCGGAAGTCTACTTCCTCATGGTCAGGTCAGTGCCCTCCCTGCGCCATTTTCCTCTTTCAGGCTTGACTTGTTACTCCTGGGTAGTCCGCCCGGTTGCATCTTGTCTGCTTATTCCGGTGGAGGCGTCGTGTAAACAAAACTATGGCTGAGCATAAAAAGATCCCAGGTGGTCTAAATGAATCCTCAGTTCTTTGTTCGTGCATGGAAGATGTCTCTTGTTGGTTTAGCATGAAACTCCCATACTTTCATACATGATGTTTGTCGCAACCATGGCTAGTTGTCTGCACAGTTGTCTGCACTGCAAAAAGCTCATTAATCACATTGTGATGATCTGTTGTGCCCATAGCCTTTGCTTTACTTTAAAGAAATGTAATGTCCACATGCACTTGTCCGGTTGGATTGCAATATCGCATAATGACAGGCTGTTCATTTGTCCAGGTACTCTGGGAAGGACTACCTGACTGTGGAAGACCTCCAATTTTTTCTGGAAGGAGAGCAAGAGGTAGGTTTTAGTTTTGGTTTTTGCTGGAAGTTGTTACTGTTCCCACAAAGTTCTTTCTTCAATAGGCTTTCCGATTGAGCGCTTTCTTGATGTTGTACTCTTTATGTCTGAAAAGGAAGTGCAGTGTCATTGCTCCAAAAGATAGTCAGAGAAAAACGAACAAAAAAAAAACAACTTGGAAATCTTGATGGATTTTAATTTAATCAACCTGGAAAAGTCTGTTGAATATTAAAAACTATAGAAATATGGTAGAGACCCTAGTAGTAAAAAGATTGCCTAGTTTCCTAATAATATTGAAAGTAACCTGTTAAAAAAATATTTAGAGAAAGACAGTGTTTGGAATATGTTTTCTGTAAAAAAGCCTCTTTTGTTTTAGTTTGTTTTTGTTTTCTAAAAAAAAAGCCCTTTTTTTTTTTCAGTTTGAAAATGTTGGTGTGGAGGATTGCTTGGACCTCATCAAGCGTTACGAGCCTTCGGAAGAGGCACAGAGAAATGGGCAGATGCTTCTAGATGGTGAGCTGTGGTCGTCCGAACAAAAACATTGTTCTCTACGGGTACATTCTCGTCTGGAGTCTCTGGATTTTCACAGTGTAATACCACAACTCTCAGCCTTGTGCTTAGTGATGCTTGATAATGTAACCACTGTGCTCGTACCGGAACGAAGCCAGCGATGAATGGAACATACCGTTTTTCGGATTGGCCCAGTGAACCAGAACTTCAATCCGAGTCCCAAGAAAATAACTTTTTGGAATAGATATGGAATGAGCATATTCAGGGGGTTTTATTGAAAAGTAAAATGTTTGTTTGTAGCATTCAAGCTGTTCTACGTAATCGAGGAGGTAACTTATTTAGTGTTATTTGTACACCTTACCTTTATGGTGTCAATGGGCACGCTGTGTACGAGTTCAGCTGGCGTTAACATGTTTGAAGCAGGAACAAAACACGCTCAGTTGTTGGCAGACTTCATGCGGTGTGGCTCTCTGAAGGCAGTCACTGTTTCTGTTTGTGATGTTTGACTAATGTTTTGCACCACTCTGCAGGATTCACGTTGTTCCTATTGTCCGACGAGTGTGACCTAATGGACCAAGCGCACAGGGGCGTCTTCCAGAATATGGAGTACCCACTCTGCCAGTACTTCATCTCCACCTCGCACAACACGTGAGTCCCGCAGCTTGCCAACAGTAGTCGCTTTCTCAATTGTCCGATGTCATAAGTCAATCCAATCCAGTTTTCGATTGGATTGGATTCCACCTGATACGATAATCCAATCCATTCCTGTTTCGGATTGGATTCAATTTTGCCGGGTGTGATAATCCAATTCATGATCCATTCTAATCCAGTTTAGCTCTTTCTTCGAGCCAGAACTGCAGGCGGTCTAGGTTCCGGAGAAGGATTAGCGAGGATAGGTGGAGGTTCGGGAGTGGAACACATAAATACATCGCAAATTTGGTTGCACCTGTCAAGATCGTTTTTTCACCTTTTTTCTGTCGAATGTAGAAGATGGAAGAAAAAAAAGGGAGAAGAGGTTGTTAGGAAAAGCTTTTTATTTCTCGTAATGTTCCTTCGTCGGGCGAATGCTTTCTTCGATATTAAAATCGAGACATTTCATTTTTGTTTCAACTGTTTCTAGAAAATTCACATATTTTGAACACCGACAGTGCATTGCAATTCGAAATTTCAGATACTGTATGGGAAAATCACTAGATGCGATTATCAGTTGGAATCACAAGTAGTACGATAAGGTAGGAGTTCATAAGATTTTTTTGTTATAGAAGCATTAAATATGGCAATCTTTACGTGTTGTCTATAATATAAATGCATATATGTGAAGCGCGTGTGTGGAATGTTAGTGCTTTGAATGAAACAAATTGATTCGGTCATTTCAGGTACTTGATGGAGGATCAGCTAAGGGGCCATCGAGCGTGGAAGGTTATGCCCATGCACTCAGTCTAGGATGCCGTGTGGTCAAAGGTGAATACTACTTATTTTTTTTTACCTTGACCTCGAGTTGTTGGCAAAGCTTGAGTTCATTATTTGCCATACAGAGAGTATTAGGTCCCATTGTGATTCCTTCGTTACGTTTGTCGACCGGTCTAATACTCTCCTCTCGGATGTCTCGTGGCAATGTGTACCAGCTCTAGGATAAATCACATCCACATACCATAATTTTTAGCGTATAAATCGCGTTTTGTTTTTGTTTTGTTTTTTTTTTACAAAAATTTTTGTTGGTGCATTTTGTTCAGTGGTGCGAGTTAGAGAGTTTTAGTGGACCGTATGCAAAATCTTTGCATACACCAGGCACTTATCCAGGGGGGAGGCCCATGGGGCCCGGGCCCCCCCCCCGAAATCTTCCGTTTTGCTGGGACCTCCTCTCCCCCCTCCCCCTCATACAGCATTTTGTCATGGGCGGGCCCCCCCCCCCCGAAACAAAATCCTGGCTACGTGCCTGGCATACACTATACTGAAACCGTCTATTTTCTGTAAGTATGGACCTCAAATGCACAAATTTGCCTCCGGGGTTATATTCCTCCTTCACCTCGTCAGCGAGATTATTCAGACTGGCTCACACTTGTGCGCATACCGCCGTCACACTATAGATATGCGGGCTTATCGATGCAGTTTTGTCGTGCCAACCGTGCAAATGTAGAAGTGCAATCTGTTTACCAATTATACATTTTCTCTGAAACTAGTGTTCCTTGGGGGTGCCATTTGTACAACGATGCGACTTAAGGAACGGGAAGTACAGAACTACAAGTTTGGTTCAGTTTTCGAACGTCGTTTCCAGTGGACTGCTGGAACGGCACGAGCGGACCGGTAGTGTTCCACGGAAACACGCTGACCGGAAAAGTCCCGCTGGCCGATGTTCTGGACACCATCCGGGAATTTGCCTTCGCCGCTTCGGAGTGAGTGTCTCTCCGGTGTCGTCTAAGTTTGGTGTCCCGTTTCATCCGATGTGAAAAGACCGTAAAATGGTGGAGCGTCAAACTAGTTGGCGATCGATCGACGAAATTCAAAAGGTGTCCCGCCTGTTTCGCGCCCTTTTAACTGTCGACGCCAAAAGAATCGTGCGAGTTCGGAGTCTCGAGTCTTGGCGTGCCGAAAACGATAATTGGATGCGGAGTTTACTTCAGTTTTGGTTTGCAATGGATCGTTCTTGTGACTGAGACGCAAAGTGTTTCTGTTGCGCTATGCGGACAGTGTTTTTTTTTTAATACTTTGTGTCTGAACGGTGCGTGAAAATTACAATTTTAAGAGGCAACACTGCTTCTAGAGCTTTTTTTACATAACTTGTGATCCAATTGAAGTTAAGTTTACATAGCTCATATGTCTTTACAATCTGACTACAAATATGTACTTGGTTTTGATGTAGTCTAATTAGTTTTCTTAGTATTGAAAATTTATTTTTCAAATGTTATGGGAATGGCCAAGACAAACTGAAATATTAAAATAAAAAAATAACTTATCTCGGCAAACTGAAATGTTTGTAGAATCCAGTAAGGTATAAATGAAAGCTCTCGGATGACGTATAGTGTTTTTATGACACTTGATTTTTTCTGTATCAACTTTATTTATTGCAGAAAGTATGAAAAGCATCTAAGAAACGTCTGGTACTATATTTATCATAGTTATACCTTTTCTTGCATACCTCATACATACACCTACCAGAGAAAGAAAAAATTAGAAAAAGATTGGATAACACAAGTGGAGATATGACTTCCATAAAATATCAAAGTGTGTTAATAGTTCATTTGGAAATAACAACATAAATCAAGCACAAACCCATTTTACTATGTTCTAAGGTCTATATTTCAAGATAAGAGAAACCTATTTTACGAAAATAGTTCAGAACACATACCTATATAAGTACCTATCAGTCTTTACTAACAATTTCAAAAATGTGTTTTATTTTAGTAGCTTCTCAGCCTCAAAGAGCAGTCTCCCCTTAATGATGGAGATTGCGAAATGCACCAATTTGAGTTTCAGCAGTTGCTGCATGTAAACGCGCGAGGCCCATGTTTGCCGGCATCGTGAATTCAAGACACCGGGAAAAATAGCCCCGTCTTAAGTGGGTCGACGCCGCACTCCCTCGGCAGGTATCCTCTGATCCTTCACCTGGAGAACCACTGTTCGCTCGAGAACCAGAATGAGGTTGCCGCTCTCTTGGAGGAGAGGCTCGGCGACCTCCTCTACGTGCCGGGCCGGGACGGCGGCAACTTTTCCACGAAGCTGTCTCCGCAGTCTCTCAAGAGAAAAGTGCTCATCAAGGTACGGCGCCTTGTCTTCGTGCCGAAGGGTCACGAGAAAAGTTCCCCTGCAACTTTCGTAATTTCGTAAATAAGCGACGAATTGCAGACGGTTCGGACTCTGCGAAGGTAGAGGCAAATGATTGGGATGAGATTCCAACAAGTATCACATGTTGTCATCATGTGAGTAAACATTTGGCAGCTGTTTCCGGAAGTTTTCGACGAGTAAACTATGCTTGTCGTTCTCTCGGATGCTATATTTCTCTGTGCGTAGTGTTTGTGCAATCCGCCGAATGTCCTTTTCTTGTCTAACATTTCTAAAAATTGCGTCTAACGTTTGAATTAGAATTTAATTGGACATTTAGGGCAGGGTTTTAACGTAAGGGAATTAAATTACCGTAAATGTAAAACCATGTAAAACTGGGGGATGAGTGCTTCTTAGGTAAACATTGCGTAAATATGTGTCTTTTGCGTATTTTCCGAATGTTCCAAAAATGAGAGGTGGGTGCAATTGTGAAATAGGCAGATGTTGGGTATTTTACGGCGGGCATTTTCTTGCGCTTTGATACGCCGGTTTGTTTTCAGAGCAAGAAGCTTCCGGAAGACTCGGATGATGCCGAGGTGTCGGAGGAGGATGACTTTGTGGACAGCAACAGCGGCTCTTCCGTGAGTCTTGTTCTAGATTTTTCTCTTGGATGGTTAGAGAGAAACACTGAAGTAGCGTGCCCTGCCGTTAAATGTTGCAGGAGTCTGCCAAGAAACTCAAGCTGTGCAAGTCTCTGTCCGACCTGGTCAGCCTCTCGAGAATCTCTTTCACGGATTTCGGAACCTCACATCAATCTCGTGAGTACTAGTTTGTTGATGGTGTTAGCACTGGCTAGATTGGTGGTCTATATAAGATTAAAACTTGGTTGGGACTGAACAGAACATGGTCTAAACTCAAAACCTGCTCTGGCAGTTCAGAGCCATTTAAAAACAAATTAAAAAAAAAAAGTAGCTTAAAAGTTTTTAATTGTTGTGATTGCATCAAGTTCAATACCTTTGTGAGGCAAGTGCAAGCTTTCATATATTTTTATACTCGATTCATTTATTGGTTTGTTTCACATTGGATTGATTTCCAGTTGAGCTAATCAATGATTCATTACGTGCACTAACTCTTCCATTCAGATACTTAACTCTCCTGTATCTGAGGCTCTCGAATAATTGTGCAAAAACCTTGTCTGTTTCACAAGCAACGGGTCTTTGCTGTAAAAAGTCCACATGTCATGTCAAATCTATGTGCTGATTCAACAGGAATTAAAAAAAAAATGTTTTTGTTGTGTAGTGTTGATAATGCTGGAAACTCATTAGTCAAGTCAGTTTTTTCAGGAAAAATATTTGCTATTATCGTAGTATTTTTACTATATGAGCATCTAAAGTGTCTGTGCCAGTGCAATATAAGCGTACCTCAGTTTTGCCTCGTTTTATCCATATAACTCGTCATATCAATCCTCACTACAGGGAGCTATATTACCCTATACTAAAGAGACAAACACAAGACAGAGAGGGAGTGTGAAAATAACCCAGCGTCTGTTTCCCAAAGCTCCTCCCTCCGGTAGGGCAGTCGCTCTAAAGCGGCGTCGGGGGCGCTTCCGCGTGCAGAAGCGGAGCACGAGGTGTGCAGCTTCAGCGAGACCTCGGCCCTGAAGCTGGGGCACGCGCTGGCGGACGAGGTAGCCAGCCACGCACGCCGCTTCCTGGCCCACGTGTCGCCCAACGCCAGCCGCGTCGACTCCAGCAACTACAATCCCCTCGACCTGTGGGCCTGCGGAATCCAGATGGGTGCGTCCGCGTACCGTCGCCTCCCGCTAGCTACAGCAGTGCCATTTTAGAAACGCGGCCGGGAGGGTGTGTGAACGGGACAGGGCGGAGATTCGTGCAGTGCAGCACTGACATAGCGCCACTGTAGTGCAAAGATGCACGTTTCCACTGTTTACAAAAATTATAGTCCAGCCAGCGCTTTGCTTGCAATTGTGGCCAGCCAGAGAGTGCGCATGCATAACACACAAACGCAGCAATGAATGCGCCCTCATATGCCTTTATAGAAAGGTGTATCGTGTTGGGTTAGTGCTGTGCCATATGAGCGAACAGGTCTTTACTTTCACCGAATGCTGCTCAGCATGGATCCCCGACTTTTGTAACTAGGGTTTTCATGTTTTCGGGGTTTATTCTGTTTTCAAATTGGTTTATTTTATTCTGTTTTCCAGTGTCAAATGCCTAGTCTCGAACAACAAATTGGCGTTTGTCGTTGCTCGCGTGTAAGAAAACAAGTCACGGTCGTGGGATTTTCGAACATCCAAAAAACGTGCAAACGACCCGAATGCTGAAAAAACGTCCCGGTGCCGACGAAAAAAAAAAAAAAAAAAGGAAAAAAGCGTGCTAGAAATGCCCCTTCTCTCGTTTTCTGCCAGATTTGCTAGAAACGGCATCCTAACTCGGACCTTGTGAAAGAAAGCCAGCCGGGCCTTGCATGGGAGTGCTTGAGGCTCGACTTCGTCTGCCGCACTGCTCCCAGGCTAGCCATGGCAGTGCCTTCTTTTTTGCGGAGTTTTGGCTACGCTCTGTTTCACATTAAGTCGGCCAGCAGCCAACGCTGTGATCAGACAAAGCCAGTCAAGCAGCGGAAAAAGCGTCGTCCTTTTACGTTTTCTGTCGCCGACTAAATCAGTTGCGTGCTGTAGATGCACCGCGATCCCACACTTTTTTTTCTTTGCCCCATCGGGTTTTGCCGGCGAAGAACGGAGTATGAAATGCGGTTTTAGCAGGCTGGCCCAGGATCCAGCGTTCCTTTGGAACCATTTGTGAGCCTGGGAATCTGCCGAGCGTCCGTTCGGTAGAAAAGAGGCGTGCTAACGACCGGCAACGATTGCGTGCACGCAGCGGCCATGAACCTCCAGACGTCGGGCGTCTCGATGGACCTTCACCGCGGCTGGTTCCAGCAGAACGGTGGCTGCGGCTACGTGCTCAAGCCGGCCTGCCTGCGCCAGCCGTGGTCGGTCTTCAATGCTTACCGGCGGGAGACGTTTTCGGACACCGAACCCCTCTACCTGCGAGTCAAGGTACGTTTCGGGAAGGCATTCATTCCATTTTCCTCCTGGGTGTAAGGCGTACACTGCACGACACTGTCAGCGCAACTCTGGCACTTTTTTTACATTTTTCTGCGGAAAAGTACCGGCAAGCATCAAAATGTGCCACTAAGGTTAGTGCCCCAACTGGGCACTTTCCACCACTCTGGTGCTAGTTTTGAAGACCGTGCTTCGATGTTGAGAGAAAAAAAAAAGAGAAAACCGACGATAACTTGTTGGTGCTAATAGTGTCACAAAGTGTATGTGTTTGCAAGCGGCCACGCTACAAAAGTTGGTTTTGCTACCAAGGGTAAAAAATTTCAGGAGGAGGCTTCAAAGTATGGAATGGTAGGTTACGTTTTGGCCGTATATTCAGATGTACAGAAGTAACAAAGATATAAAATGTTTTGTTTCTTTGAAGGTGCACTTGCAAGTGGTGCATAGTAGCGCCTACCGCTCAAGAGTGCTTCTGCTGCCGGGAGTGCGCCGCCGCGGTCTCAATTCAAAACAACGGCCGCATTCGCGGTGAACACTGTGAATGTGGCTGTAATCACGCTCGGTGTTAAAATGTTCCAAGCATACACAAATGATCGTAGACCCAGGGTCCCTCAAACCGATGAGCCTGCACCAAATGCTTCGACGTGGTTCATCGAGTGGCAAGCGGTGAAACTGCAACTGTTTCTTTTTAACCACCGGACTGCAGAAACTGGGATTTGGGCACTTCGGTACACTGCAGCCTTTCGGCATAGCCAACGAGTGATCGATCACAAACAATGTAAACACTACTGGAGCAGCCAGAAAACAAAAGTGCTATGCGAAGAAAGCGTGACCAGGAGAAACCACGTTCAGCAGACGACGCTCGTCGGTTGACTGAGCAGGCGCAGTAGGGTCTTTCTCTTGCTTCGTTTACCACACGATAGATGGCGCTTGGCTCTGAGTATTATCAAATTTGGCAATGTTCGTCACATCTCTAATTATGCTACAAAATGTGGATCTGAATATTATTTAACAAAACTTTTAGGAAACATTCGCCGGCTATTTATTGTTTATGATCGCGGTGCTGGTGAGGTAGGCTCTTACCCAATAGGCGACGTGGATTCGGCTGACGCGCTGCGGTTCTGCGGATGCATCGCAGTGAAAAGGCAGAGAGCTTCCGAAGGAAAGAAGGCGCAAAAGAGTTCGGTTTTCTTCTAAAAGTTCTATACCGAAGAATTTTTTCTGGGTCCCCATTTTTGTGTTATTGTGTTTTTTTTCACACCTTTTACGACGTGCGGTGGATGAAATTCGATTTCAGAATCTTTTCATGGTCCCTTTAAAGGGACAATGAAGGCGATTTTATTTAATTTTTTTTAAATGGTGTTTTTAGGCTTCTTGGGAACCTGGTACGCTGCCCAATTTTTTGTAGACATTTGTGACATGTATTTCTGTGCCTACAAAAGAACTGAAGAAACCGAAACTGAACTGTCTCCATTCTCATTTCTGGGCCTCCGAAAACGGAGGTGACGTAGGGAGTGACGTCAAGTGTGAATAGTCGGTATCGGTAGCTTTTAGGAGATCGAAACTGGTTACCGCGGTGGGTTATAGCACTGCGGTGGCGCGATCGTTTCGTCGGATCTGCCAACATGGACGACGATGCCGCTCTCGCGAGCGAGTTCGGTTCGGGCTGCCGTTCAGTAACGTAACACCAATGGAACGGGAGTACGTGTGTGGCGTTCTTCGCTATCATCCGAGGCCGACGGTGACCGCCCAGCCGGCAACGCGGGGGCCCGCTGGCTCCGAGTCAGCAAAACTGTGAGCAACATTCGCACGGGCGAGACGAGAGCGGCGCGTTGCCGAAGGACAGGCCCTGTCCTTGTCCGACAGGGACGCGGGAGAAATGCCGAGAGGGAAACCGACAGCGACCCTTGAGCCGGTTCCTTCGCGGGGGACGCTCCCCAAGAAGGAGAAAATAAACAGCACCATTTTTGCTTTCACCAGAGTCGGACGTCCACTCATTTTGTCGTCAAAGAACAAGAACGATTACTAGGGGGCTATGTTGCACGTTTTGGACTCCCAGGAGACTAGGAAGAAGGAAGTGACGTCAACAACGCTCTTTGGATGTTGATTAGTGGAGTCGCTGATGACGGTATCTGCTAAGATACGTTCGTTGGTTCATTCACACCTGCGTCACTTCCTTCTCCCTAGTCTCCTGGGAGTCCAAAACGTGCAACATAGCCCCCCTGTCTTCAGTCGACCGTTTGAAAAGCCATCTACGGCGCACAAATTTGGCATGACTATCACTTTACAGAATCCTTCGAGTACCGCGCTCCCAGAGGAAACACGACATCGACGTCTCTAGCGTGCTCCGCGCTGCATTCTTTTTTATTTATTTCGTTTGCCCATAGTTGCTCGTTGCCCGTTTCGCGTCCAGCGTAGCAAAGAAAAAAAATAAGTATGCTGTTTTATTTGCGGTTTAGTAATCATCTTCGGTCCGATTTATACTTTTCATGGTTATTCAAGCTGAAATTAGAACAGTATTCCTAAAAACTGCAAACCAAAACGTGACCGAAGGCACGTCACTCGTTCCGACCAATCGCTGACACGTCTTTTGTGACGTCGCGCTTCTTGGCCCCGCATCGGTCACGTGAGCTCCGCTTCTCCTGGATTCTCCCGCAACTCTCGGGGCGTCGCCCCAGTCGATCCCGGTACGATTATTACCACGACTGTTTAATTGATTTGAACGGCACACAAGCGCCGGTTTCGGCTGAAATTTGGGCAACGTGGCCTGAGACGTGCCTGAAAACCAGTTCAATCGCCAAAAAAATATCCGAAATTGCCTTCATTGTCCCTTTAAGAGTGGAACGCAATAATTAAACATATAAACCCCCACTTGTTCCCAAGCCGTGCAAGCGTGTCTGCTTGGCCTAGTCGGTAGCATGTCTGGGTTGCAACCGAAGGGTCGTGGGTTAGAATCCCGCCTCCGTCTAAATTCTTCAAATTTTTTCTTTAAGGCAAGAGTAAAATTATTTTAGACATGCGACGATTTTTAATTCGCATTACATGTCACGTTTTAAACACTTTCATTCCACGCGTGATGTCAGGTTTCACGTGAGTGTTGCGGGTTGTTTGATATTCCCGCGCGAGGTCATGTGGCTGTGACGTTGTGACCCTATCGACCGATCAGGATTTTCCTGTCACAATGCCTGTGCCGGCTTTTCTGTGACACAAACTCCTTAAAGCTATCGCTTTAAAATTCTTTTCTTGGGGCTGCGGTCTGGTAATTGTGGGTGCACATTTAGCGAGGCTCGACTATCGTACAACCTGCACGCACCAGAAGCAAGGCGGTAGCGTCCAGGGTCTGTGACTGCAAATGTGTACAAGATGGGTTTTGAGTGTTTGGAGTTTAATTTGTTAATTTTCAGTGAAATTCAGAGGGTATCTGCTAGAGTTGGTGTTTTATCTCAAATGAGACGTTTTTTAGAGTTTATTTATTTAGAGTTCCAACTCCACTGAGTGGACAAACTTCTCCGCTCAGCTTCTTCCGTAGATCGCAATGATTGGCTCTCCTGGTCGGTGCCTCACAGAGAAGGGGGCGTGTGGTCTCAGTTCACGAAAGGGCGGCAATTGCTTTGTAAGATCTAGTATTAACGACAGACAGGGCTGGGTCTTATGACATCCTCGGCGTTTTTTAAAGCACGAGATGCTTCTTAGTGGAACTCCCCCGATCCCGAAATTTTCCCCGTCCGTCCATTTGTCCATCTGTCCGTGCATTTCCCACTAAATGTAGCGGGAAGATTAACGTCACGTGACCTAATCAACGCTTCAGTTTCCTCGCTAAATTTGGAGGGGAAATCGACGTCCCGTGACCTGTGCACCGAGTCAGTCTCTTCGCTAAGTTGATAAAAATGTAGGTTCTTGTCCACTCCCCGAAACGACCGTTTAATGTCTTCTAAATAAATTTATGTGATTACTTCTTAAATGCTGCATTTCATCTATTATGGGACTTAATAGATAAAGGTTACTGCCATTTTTCTTTTTTTAAAAGTATTGTATATTGTTTGCTTTTGCAGATCATCAGCGGGCAGCAGCTTCCTCTGCCACGGGGTGCTTCGAGCAAAGCTACCGCCATAGACCCTTACGTGACTGTGCAGATATACGGGATTCCGACCGACTGCGCCGAAGCCAGGACGAAGACGGTGTCTAATGAAGGTAAGGCTACGCTCCGCCTAAGGTTGTGTGCATCAGAAGTGCAGACATTAGTTTTTAGGTATGTCACGGATTGGCTGGGGAGTTGCAATGAAACATCGAAGAATGTACGGACAAGGGGAATGTATTGGCGATGCTAGTAGAGGATGGAAGAATACAATGTGCAAAAGGATGGAAGATTGACTTGCAAGTTATGTTGAATTCTGGTGGTAATCAATCAATCCGTTGTTGCTAGTTTAAACATCGGTGTGTCGATCTTCCATTTCATCTTGTGTCTTTTTTAGTCTTCTTCTATAAAGGATATGTAGAATCCTATGGCCAGTGGACCTTTAAAGGCTAAGGATGTAAAGATGTCTTATTTATTCGGATTATAGGGTGCAGGCTCTGCCTCTTCTAATAAAGTGTGTCGTTATCGTAACGGTGACCCATGGGATGCTGCCAAAGCTTGTACTTGCTTCGCTGTGTGTAGTAAATGTGATCATACTTGTAACGTTAGTGACATTAATGGCAACAATATTTTTAGAAGGAAGTTTTCTGTAAGTGGGGTGTACTTAATTTTATGAAAGCTTCATTTCTCATGATGGAAATTTTCTCCAGCCTCTGAATTGTCTGTAGACTCGTTAGTGACCCTTTTTAGGTTTCATCGCATCTATGGCCACCAGCATCTTTATTTTCTCTTCTAGCTCGTGATGGAAGCCTTTTGTAGTGTCCTACTTTTAATGTGGACAGTGGAACTTTCCTTTCTATCAATCTAAAGCTGTCGGGGACCGCAGAGATACCTTAACACAAAGCTCAGGCCTTGGCTGAAAGCACTAGCTGAAGGGTAGAGCGGCTCTTTGCTCCTTTCCCTGCCCAAGCGTGTCCTTAAACGGATCTCTGGGTTTCTGTTCCAAACACGCCGTACCCAGGACACTCGCCAATCTTCGACTGAGAGCTTCGAGTTCACGGTCGCAGCCCCCGAGTTGGCCATTCTTCGGTTTGCCGTCCTAGACGACGAGTTCATCGGCGACGACTTCATCGGCCAGCACTCGGTTCCCGTTTCCAGTCTGAAGACAGGTGCGCGTCGTCGTTTATCATTTAAGTAGTGGGACGTAAAAACATGTATCTGTTTGGTTTGTGTAACTGGAGAGCATTCTTTGAGTTGCACAAAAAAGTTCTGAAGGCAAATTTTGTCTATTTATTGCCTAACTTGTTGGCCGCTTATGCAATATGGTGTAGCAAAATGTAACAAGCGAGGCAATGATGATGGAACATAGTTCTACCACACGAAAATACCGGTAAATCAAACTGGATCTGCACTAAGGGTACAAACAATCTGAAAACAGAAGCATTGGGTGCTTACTTTTTGATTGAATTGAAATTGAGATTGAAACAATATGTGGGGTTAGTCGTGGAAGTTCGTAGAATGTGGATGGTACAGACGCACTTTCTTCTAACACATGTCCTCGGTGAAAAATATCCATACGCTTGCAGAAGTGTTGTAAGTTGGGCGAGTTGGTATGATGACATGATGAACAGAACAGCACAAAAGGACGAGGACAGAGAAAAGGAACATGCAGGACACACAAGCGCTTGTGTGTCCTGCATGTTCCTTTTCTCTGTCCTCGTCCTTTTGTGCGCTGTTTTGTTGATTATGTCATCCATACGCTTGAAGTAAACGTGTCTAGAGAGTCTGCATTTACAAGCTCCTCTGGAAGTTTGTTCCGATTCGCAACAGTGCGCAGAAAGTAACCATACCTGAAAGCATCGTGAACTATTTTTTTAATTGGGTTATTCGTTAAGTCAGCTCTGTTATTGTCCCTTGCTTTCCAGGCTATCGTCATGTTCAGCTGACATCCGATACAGGGAAGGCGCTCGAGAACTCCTCGCTGTTTCTTCACGTCACCATGAGCACGAGGTCGGGCGACAAAGTGAGTTTTTTTTCGGGTGTCCATTGGAGCGCTTTCTCCTAGGAGGCGTGAAGATCCTCTGTAGAAATGTGCAGCTTCCGGGAATACCTCCGAAGGGTGGCTACAGGACGCAGCGTGATCTAATTTGCGAAAGCCCTATAGTGTGGGCAGCAGTGCTGCTGAAGCGTTTAGAGACAATCAACAAGGCTGAAAAGTCCGCATAACTGGCAGGTCAGCGAGAGAACTGTTCTTTGGTCCACTTTAAGTAAGCTTGAAATTGAGAGATTGCTACAAGTTAGCGGTGATAGTGTCACGAAGAAACAGAGGACGGGGTAATTTATTTTTTTTTTTACGGAAAACCGCATGCTTAATAACCTTCAATGCCATTTGGTGACTTTCGTAAATTTTTGAAACTTGTGATTTTTGCAGTCTTAGTGACACGTTTATCGCAGTTGCCTTTCATCGTGGTTCTGCGTTTGTCTTTTGGCAGAAGTTGAAGCGGAAACGGTCGTGGCAGAACCGCACTCAAGCGGAGATGCGGCACATTGGACTGCGCAATCTCGACGAGGCCTGCAAGGTGGGTGCCGAGCCTGGCTGCAGGCACAGCTGCCATGTATTGGGACTCTAGAGCCGAACGATGGCCTTTCTGGCATCCGCCTTTTAAACGACAACATTTCAAAAGTCGTACCTTTTGCTTGCTCAGTGGCATCTTCGCCTCCTTTCTACGATGCGTGCTTTATCGCCACACCCTCCCTGATGCCCCTCATTCAGGCCTGCGTGCATTTACGGGCAAGCCTGGATAGGGACATCCAGCAGCACCCTCTTCTGTCTCAGAACTGCACTAAAGGGCAGTGCTACCTCGGCACTTTTAGTCAGTGCCGGAAATAGCACCGACTTATGCCGACGCAGCACTGACTTTATGCTTTGTCGGTGCACAGTGCTGTTGCAGTGCCGATTCTGCGCTGCTTCACTGGTGAGTTATCCTGAAGGCAGCGCTGTAGCTATACTCCGTTTCGCCTTACGTCCGGATGCAGCGGATGCTACGAGCTATCCCGGCCAATCCCGCCTTGTGGACGTAGCTTGTGATACGCTTTCTGCGTGTCGCTCTGGCCCCTCTCCAAGGTCACGTAACACTCACACGGCCTTGGATTGGATTTGCTCCGATGGCTCGTAGCATCCGCTGCGCTCGGACGTAAGGTGAAACGGAGTATAGTGTTAGTTCAGTGCAGGGTTAAGCTGTGGTCACCCTGCTAATATTTAGCAGGGTGACCGCAGGGGGGGGTTCACAGATTGGTTCACACATACTTTATATGTGTAAACCAGTCTGAAGTGTTTGTCAGGTCTCATCTCTCACCCGAGCATCGTCCGGCGTTCTCGCAGGGAGCGGCAAGTGCGCTGAGCGACTGCCAGCGGCTGAAGGGCTCCCTGGACCGAGCGATGCTGGAGTGCTGCGAGGAGTGCGGCCTGCCGAGCAGCGCCAACCTCGCCCAGTGCCTGAGGGCCGCCGCACTGAGGCTGGCCTCTGCGCCCGAAGTCCTCGGTCTGAACATCCAGGAGGACAAAGGGGTTAGTTGGAGCGGGCTCGGTGCTTCTCGCGTCTCGCACGCGAGAAGCGGCGCCCCCCTCTTGATGGTTCCTCCGGTGACTGCCCGGGTTGCCCGCCCCTAGAGCCGGCCCTCGGTGGACCCTCCAGACCTGGATGTTCGTTTTCGGAGCGGGGAGCCAAGTATACTCGCGCGTTTTTGTGATTATTATCGTACAGCAGAATCTCGATGATATGAATCTCTCGGGGTGGCGAAGATATTGGTGATATCCGAAAATCGTTTCATCCAAAAGGGCTCTAAAAAAAATGATAAAATAGGCATACATACCGTGTTTACATGATCGTAAGTCAACTTGATTGTTTTTTTTACTCTCTAAAGCTGCTGCGAGATGTTCATAACCAAGGTTTGCTCGATTAAATATACGGTCGGACTGTACCCATAGTGTTCCTGTCCACCTTCAAAGCTGCTGGCATGGTTTTTTTTTGCTCTATTGCTTTTATCCAATTACCGCTTATATTGATTTTTTTTGCCGTCCCATTGATTTTGTTATAATGAGGAATTACTGTATGTGTCAGGAACACAGTTATTTAAGGCTCTTTTAAATCACCTTGGGCCTATCGAGTATAAAAACGCCGGAAAAGATATCCAGAGCACCTTCCAGATAATTTGCAAGTGCATTTACTTGTGATGTATATCTTCAAGGTGATCGACCTTCATTTATGTTGTCAAACTTTCAGTCAGTAATTAAATATAATTTTATTATCATCAAGAAATGTGACTGCATGAAGCTCACATAACTGAATATAGTGGATTGACAGGCTAGTTGGTTGGTGACAGTCATAACAAAAAAGTAGAGCATAAAAGACGGGATAAACCTTTTGGTTGCAAGTTAGTGCTCGTCCTGTGTTTTGTTTCGTATGTGTCTCGTCTTTTATGTGCTATTCTTCTACCATGTCACATAACTGCTTGAGACCGACACGGGAGGACGATACTCGAAAATATGCGAGCTGTTGAGTATGTGAAAACATGCTTTTTCACAGCGGAGCTGTTAAGAGCTAGTTTACCCAGTTTCGTGTCCGTGGACAAAGAAATATCGGCACAAAACTCCAGACGGCTACAGCCATCTATGAGGGACAACCGGCTTGCCGGTTGTGTGGCTGCCGCCGTCGCTCATAGATGGCGGCAACCTTTCCAGCCTTTCCACTCTGGTTTTTACCAGAGTGGAAAGGCTGAATGTCTCTAGGCGTCGTCCTGGAGGTTGTCCTAGAAGTCGTCCTTGACGTCATCCTAGGCGTCGTCCTTGAGGTCGTCCTCGAGGTCGTCCTAAAAGTCATCCTTGAGGTCGTCCTAGACGTCCTTGAGGTTGTCCTATCATCCTAGACGTCATCCTAGACGTTGTCCCCTAAGCGTCGTCCTCTAGGTGTCGTCCTTGAGGTCGTCCCACCATAGCACAGCTTCGCTGGTCTTTCTTCTTTATCAAAGGAGAAAGTCTGAAAGCTTTTTTTTTTTTTTTTTCTGTTTCGCAGTGCGAAAGATTGGGTTGCAGGGTATGCCAAAAAGGTCTTTGTGCTCACATGATGGGTCTGAAGTCAAATGCACGAAATTGGCTGAAAGAGAATGATAATAAATGGCAATCATCGAAAGAATCTGATGCACAATGCCTTAATGCAAAAGTAAATTTATAGAGATGTAATGATATTCCTAATTACACATAAATAGCCCGAAGGACAGACGAAGATTCTTATAATCCTAACATAAATTACATTTGGGCATCAGTTTGCATGAAATCGAAACTTCGCAAAATACCGCCTCGGGAGGCTAATGTTACATTCGGTTTGACATGCACTTGTTTTTGGCTTTCACTTTACAACTCTGTGCTTTATCAGTCATGCGCTGTAACATTTTATTTGGCTGCCATTTATCATCGTGAGACTGCTATATATACTGCACAAATTAACAATTTGGGCATCTACTTTTGCTAGTTTTGCAAACATCGCATTTCACCAGGAAACTGAACTGTTTAACATGGTTTGCACGGGACGTCATAGCATTATATGCTGGTGGTAATTGCGGTTTATTCTTAATGAGAAATTGAAATCAGGTAGTGCAAAATGCACACTGCAGAGAGTTTGCACTTAGTGCAAGCCATGTATTTGAGAGATGCAAATTATTCTTGCTTGGTGCAGCGTCGTGAGGAATGGCGCGAGCGTTTGGCACCACGAAAACACGCTTTCTGGCAAGTGTATTTTCGCAAAGATAGTAGCTTCTGGGGCCACGCTTTCTGGTCTGTGCCGAAGATGCGGAGCAGAGGAATTTTTACAACACAGTATGTTTTTAAAAGTACACCCCCCCCCCCCCCTTTTTCTTTTAGGGGCGAAGCTCCTTAGGGGCTAGCCATGTCCGTATGTCCGTCTGGCGTCCGGCGTCCGGTGCTCGTGCTCCTGCTCGTGAGCTCACGTGCTCGTGTAGGGAAAAAAAAAAAAAAGATAAAAAAGAAAAATAATTAAAAAAAAAGCTGAAAAAATGAGAAAAAATGATGAAAATGATGACAAAAATATGTTTGCGCAGTCGACAGGATTCGAACCTGTGCGGAGAGACCCCAATGGATTTCTAGTTCATATTTGAAAAACAGCGCGAATAACCCCATATAGGGACCCAAGGCACATAAATGAGTGCCTGAAGAGAGAGCACTACCAGATGCCAAAAAGAGAGGACATTGAGGCAGACCTGAAAAACGCAACAATTTTTTCACGGCTAGATGCCAACTCGGGATTTCATCAAATTCCCCTGGACGACGAAACCTAAAAAA
This sequence comes from Ixodes persulcatus, assembly GCA_013358835.2. Lineage (NCBI taxonomy): Eukaryota > Metazoa > Arthropoda > Arachnida > Ixodida > Ixodidae > Ixodes > Ixodes persulcatus. Next base: position 130,567 of record JABSTQ010011585.1, read on the forward strand.
TTTGCACGTTTGGCACGCCCTTTGGGCGCTATTGTTTCAAACGACTGCCGTTCGGCATCGCCTCGGCACCCGAAGTTTTCCAAAAAAGAATGTCCCAGGTTTTTGAAGATTTGCCAGGTGTAAAAGTCTACATAGATGACATTATCATCTGGGGGGCCACGGAAGCCGAACACGAGGCACGACTCCGTACAGCTCTACGGGTGGCCAGTCGTGCAGGACTCACCTTGAACACGGAGAAATGCAGGTTTGGCGTGAAGGAGGTGGTTTTCCTGGGAGACAGGATCAGTGCACTTGGCATACAGCCTGACAAGAGCTTGGTGGACAGCGTAGTGAATATGCCAGTTCCCAAAGACAAGAAGGATGTTCAACGCATGCTCGGTGTGTTCACATATTTCAGCAAGTACCTGCCTAGGTTCTCGGATCGGACCACCCTCCTACGGAACCTGCTCAAGACGGAGTCGGTATTCGAGTGGACCCTCAACCATGACAACGAGTGGAAGACCCTCAAAACCTCGCTGACCACCGCACCAGTCCTTGCCTTCTACAATGAAGCACTGGAAACTAAAGTGTCCACGGATGCATCCAGTTATGGCCTTGGCGCAGCTCTCTTCCAACGCCATGACACGGAGTGGAGGCCTGTAGCTTATAGATCAAGAGTGCTGACAGAATGCGAGTCTTGATACTCCCAAATTGAAAAGGAAGCACAGGGAAGCACGTTTGGTTGTGAGCGGATTCACGATTTCATTTATGGTAGACCCATAACCTTGGAAACGGACCACCAACCCCTCATCGCTATTGCAAAAAAGAATGTAGGGGACATGCCCCCTCGCCTCCAGTGTTTTTTTCTCAGACTGATGAAGTATGACTACAAGTTTCAATTTGTTCCGGGCAAGCAGCTAGTACTTGCAGATGCGTTATCACGCGCACCGGCCCCAAGAGACTCACAACCCGGGCCTGGGGAACATGATGCCGAAGTGCATGCGGTCGAAACACTGTAAGACCTGGTAAGCGACACCACAATGACCAAGCTCGCTGCAGCGACAGCCGAGGACAAGGTATTGTCGAAAGTCATCAACGGCCTTCAGGATCACCGATCGCTGCCTCAGTCATCCCCCTACAGGTCATGCGCCGAAGAATTGTCTGTCGTTCAAGGAGTGCTTCTTAAAGGACTGAAGGTGGTTATTCCGAAGAGCCTCAGAGGAGAAATGCTTAAAAGGTTACATGATGGTCATTTGGGAGTCAACAAATGCAAAGCAAAGGCCCGTCTCCTAATGTTTTGGCCTGGAATGTCAGCGGACATCGCACAAATGGTTAACAACTGTTCAATGTGCAAGCATCACACATATCAACAATCAGCAGAACCACTGTCGATGAGAGCAGTGCCACTTCGCCCATGGGCGCGCGTTGGTGTGGACTTACTTCAGTATGGCGGGCAGACCTACCTAGTTGTGTTTGATGCCTAGTCGAATTTCCCGGAGGTTGAGCACCTTACACATACCACGACAGATGCAGTGGTCAATGCACTGTCGGTGATCTTCGCAAGGCATGGACTACCAATTGAAGTGTGCTCCGACAATGGGCCCCAGCTTAGTTCTAGCGATTTTAAGGCTTTCGCGCTCAAATACGACTTTCGGCACGTCACTTCGAGCCCACACTTCCCGTCCTCAAATGGACTAGCCGAGAAAGGCAATCAGATAGTCAAGAGGATCATGAAAAAATGACCGCATCTCCACGTGGTGAATGATGTTGATTGGGGCGAAGCTCGGGTGGTGCTGATGATACTGATTTTGGTCATAGGTATTGCTGCTTGCTGTCGGCGTTGACGCTTTGCCGCCGCTTCCCGAGCTCTCAACTCCGGGTCCGCTTGGCGTTTTTGACGCTGTGCAGCGGCTTCTCGCGCCCTGGTCTCCGGAGCAGCTTGCTGTCTACGTAGACGCTGAGGCGCTGCATGCCGAGCTTTTCGGTCCTTTTCATTCATGGCAGTAGGAGAATGTGTGGTTTTCTTCTTTTTCTTTTTTTAAGCAGACAGATGGGATGGCATCTCAGATCCCCCTACTCTTTTTTTTCTTCTTTTTCTTTTTTCATAATTTTTTTTCATCTTTTTATTTCCAATTTTTTTTTTGCCCTACACGAGCACGTGAGCATGTGCTCACGGGCTCGTGATCTCACGAGCAGAAGCACGAGCACCCGACGCCGGCCTACGGCGGACGGCGGACGGACATACGGACATGGCTAGCCCCTAAGGAGCTTCGCCCCTAAAAATCGGAGCATGCACAAGAAGATTACAGGCTAGGACTTCTCAACTACAGATCTTCGCCTGTTTTTCAAATATGGATTCATACCAACTCGCCCAACTTTCCATTCTAGTAAGCTTTATTTCTAGTCCATCGCCTTAACCACTCGGCCACGACTGCGGGACGAGTAGGGGGCTCTGAGATGGGTTGTGCAAGAATATTTGTACTTTTAGTAAATACGGCTGAAAACTAATGTCTAATGTTGATAACTTGCAAAAATATAAATACCCATTAGTTTTCCTCTCTGCGCAATGGCAGATGCAGAAAAAAAGGAAAGAAACAACTTTCCCCCTTCACTTCGCAATTAGAATAAGCGGCCATGTGAACTGACGCTAATCATATACTATACGTCACTGTTTGTCATAGTAATGCGCTGGGGTTGGCAAAGCATAGAGCATAGGCTGAGCTTCAGACATTGTTAGGGTTTGGCTATTCTCATCTTTAATTAAATGCGACCTCTTTACGCGAATGTCTGGCAATGCTGATTGTCATGAACCTGTGCACTCGACTCCGGCTCGTCACAGTCGAGTACAATAGGGTGCGACATGACTTGCGGCGCGAAGTCGTGATGTCATGTGACGTCACGGTGTCAGCAACGCTAATAAATGTCACGACGTTCTAAATTTACATCGATTTGACGTGGTCCCTGACGTCACATGAAGTCAGGGGCCACGTGGCGTGAGATTACTTGACAGCACGTTTTGGCACTATGGTGCCTGGAGCACGTCTCCAACTGGTGTGTTTAGCGTTTCATCTCGCCCATACATCACAAGTGGTCTCAACCCAAAGTGTCACCAAATGACATTGCAGAAGCCGGAGTGTCCTAGAAATGCCGGCGAAAGGCGCAAGCGAACGCGAGTGTCGCCGTCATCGCGGCGTCCCAACTTCTGACTGCCGAAGCTACCGTGAACTGCCACACTGGAGAGCGACATGAGCAGGACAGGCGTCGGGCCGCATCATGCTCGGCCGCTGGGACACTGCCAGGATCGCGACCGGCGACAGCTTGTCATTTCTGTGACGTCATCAGGCAGAAATCAGGGGACCACTTCTTAGGGCGCGGTAAATGCACCAGTCGAAGACGCGTTCCGTCCAGGCACCATACTTGACACCATGCACGTCGAGGGACCACCACGTGACGCAGGATTAATCATAGTGCCAATATAAAAGTGCCACGAGAACCCACAATTTCTCACGCATTGCAATTCTGTATATGACGATTTGATCACTATATAGAAATACAGCTACCAAATTTTTATTCTTAGATATTCATTTTGTGATACTAACAAAAAGGCAAAAAAAAAAAAGAAATTACCGCGAACCGTTTTTAATTGGTTACCGTTACATTTTTTTTCGGTTCAGTTCCAGTTCGGCTAAAAATAACGGTTTGGTTCCGGTTTTTGGTTTGGTTCGGTTCCGGTTCGACACTCTGGCTTCTGTGACGTCATTTGTTGCCACTTTGAGACCACTTTTGATGTATGGCCAGCATTGGACAGCAAACACACCAGTTGGAGACGCGCTCCAGGGACCATACCGTGGCAGTCGCGACTTCTCACGACCTGCTAAGACTGGTTGTGACTACGGCGGTTGCGCAAAGGGGTTGTTCGATGCCTAATGATATGTGACCTGAGCTAGTAGAATGGGATACTATCAAAGTGGCGGGAAGCGCCGTGATGTTGTCTACCTCAACATACTTTGATATTTTTAAAATTGAGAGACTTCACCATCCTCGAGGTCGGCACTTTTGTTCGTATAACTTACTGCGGCTCGAGAAAGCGGTCACACCATCCCGAAATGCAACACATAAGTCTTGACAAAAATAATCCCTGGAGAAAGGGAACAAGGGGGACAAATGTTCATTCTTGTCCAGCTCGCTTGCACTTTTGCATCTAATTGCATTATAATCATAACATAAGGAGTTTTGGCCGGGGTTTCTAGATTTTTTAATCCGAACATTAGATTAAAGATCTAACATTCGGATCAACCGTGATCGTATCATCGAGGTTTCACTGCATTTGCTCGTGTAATGACCACGCTGTTTCTGAATAAAAGTTTCTGTTTCTACTTTCCGGCAGATTACCTGTATGGCCTATTATAACACTTGATGGAAGGAGCGTAGCAAACGACTCGCGAGAGAGAATTATCTTTATGCGAAAATGCTACCTCTACCGACACACCGGGCATGACGTTTCAAATGCACAAAATTCAATGCAGATTGCATCTTTGTGGAGAATAGTTTTCTTGACCTTGTTATTTGCCACATTTCTACAGCGAAGATGTGAAGGGATAGTTTCCCCAGCATTGTGTCCGTCAGCAAACAAATGATGACGCAGAACTCTGGACAGCTACCGCCATCTATGAGCGACGGCAGCAACCAGACAGGTGCCTTTCCGGTTGTCTGGTTGCCGCCGTCGCTCATAGATGGCGGCAGCCTTTCGAGGCCTTTCCACTCTGGCTTGCCAACTTGTGGCCGGCCATTACTTCATTCCCACCATAGTACAGGTTCGCTGGTCTTCCTTCTTCTCCAAAGTGGAAAGGCTGTTTACCTTAAACAATCATTCACAATACATAAGCATTGTACGAAAGTAGACGGACGAGTCCTGTTTGTAATCACTGCGGCTACTGCCCGAGAGAATATGGCAACCTTGTATTGGTTGGAAAGATGGCAGGTTTGACATCGGAAATCATTAAGTATGTTGTGAGCGCAGTAGTCACGAGTGTGTCGGAGTCTCTTTTTATTGGATTTCTATCCAATGATAAAGTACCTGCTACTGCTTTCACTCGCTCAGATTCTTCACATTGTTTATCGTATCCTATGCGGGGCAAAGTACCTAGTCTGACAGCCAATTTATTTTTCCATCCTTTCATTTCAGTGTCCTGTTCTCAAAGTGCAGGGAGAGCTCACGGTGAAGGCAACTAAGCTAGTCTCTGCTTTCGAAAAGGTGGGTGGCTTTTGCATTTAGCCTTCAGGATGTCCTTCTTTCCAGGTCTGCATAAGCAGGGGAGGGGGAGGAGGAGGAGGAGGAGGAGGAGGGAGAGGAGGGAGGGAGGGAGGGAGACAGACATGTAAAGGCGAGTAGTAAGAACTGAAATAAATCACCCAAAGAAAAAAACACATTTAGCTACAATGATTTAATGATGTTCTCCACCCTTCCCTTTGAGTAGTGAATTTTTTCTGTTTTTACTACTTTTTCTAACATCCTGTTTTGTATAGGGACTAGTATCCACTGATGGCCATAGCTATCCACCTTGCGGTTAAAGGCCGACGAGCAGCCAGAAGGAGGAAACGCTCCCTTCATTCCTCCGTTCCATTCGAGAAAGAGGGAGACTCCCTTCCTTTCTGCGGAGAGTGGCTCGGAGACCCACTCCTGGGGGGAGAGGGGGAGAGAAGAGTGCAAAAGGGAATGGAACATAGAAAACTGCGAACCGGTTTTCTGCCTGGCAGGAGACCATTCTGTAGGTCGACCTTTAAGCGCGTGCCGACAGCGAGCGTCGCTGGATTCCTTTCGAACCATCGAAACTGTTGTTTACAGCAGATGACAAGTTGCTTTACCTACTGCTTGTGCCGACAACAACCTGTGAATACCTCCTGTAGGAAGGAAGTCCCACGAATTTTCTGCGAAGGAACAGATCCAGCATTTTGACTGGACGCTGCACGAGTCATTTTACCAGAGTTGCAATTTGGGTGGTGTTACATTGCATATTTTTTTTATTTTTTTTTTTTGTGCCTCATTTAAGGTTTTGTTATACTCCGACGTAATGCGCGCGCCAGTGAACGCTGACCGAAGTCGGCTACGTCACGTCAGTCACGCCGCGCGCATAAAACATTCGCCTTCTCTATACTCTGGCAACCCTGGCGGCTCCCGTGGTGTGCGTCAATGGGCCGCCAGCGCGGCGCATGCCCAGAATCTGACTACGAGGGCGCGTTTCCTGCGAGAGTGTGCCATTTCTGGCGCCTCTTCGTTTCAAACAGCAGACGAGAATTCTCGCGCTTCTTGAGCGTCAAGTTTGTGGACGTATCTTGCACGACAAAAACCGCGCTTGCACTATTGGTGCACGTCCAAGTCGGGCACACTCGTCGTTCGCCAGCCGACGCTTACGCGCATGCTTTCCTTCATCTCTACACATTTTCTTTTGGGGCACATTGCATCTTGTTTACAATTTATATAAGCACAAGTGGATAGCGCAAAGTCGCTGCCCGCGCTCACCCAGCCCTCAACTGCCACGACGCATTGTCCCTAGCCAAAAAACTCCGTTGCGTATCCGCTCTCTCTTTTTATCCAGCCACGACCGTCACGTTAACCACGAAAGGTGAGTGGAGGGTTTTCATATAAAGCTTCCCCCTTTAAAGCAAATTACACAACACAATCGCGTCTGCTGCAGGAACGGAACACAGCACTGCAGTAAGCACAGACGTGATCTGCGGAGCAACGAAATAGCTTACCTGTGGGGAGGCCGCAAAGCTCCCGAATGGCCTCCCAAGCATTGCCTCTCCTGTCCGTGTAATGGTACTCGAGCTTCTTGGTGTCGTAGACGCACGGTTGAAAACGAATTCCCTCGATCAGCTTCTCGGCGACCGAGTCGATTCTTCAAACATGACACCACATGGAGTGGTGCTCCCGTCGTCTGCTATTGCTCGTATTCGCCGCGCTTCCCGCGCAAGGGCTGACGGGAGCCAGCGCGTGATGCATCCTGGAGCGGCGTCGCTGGCGCAGCCGGCGCAAGAATACGGCATGCTTCATGTTGGCGTCGAGGTGGTCGCGCAGCGTCGAACGCCGCCGGTCGCGTGGGTACGCCATGACGTAGGAGTACAGAGCGTCGGGTTTTCGCTGACGTGACGTCGCTGTGACGCGCTCACACGTGTTACGTCGCAGTATAACAGGGCCTCTATGTGGTGCCTGGTGTGCGCGAGCATTTTATATGACTTTGCCTTCATTTTATGTTATAGTTGTCCCGAGACTCACGGTGCTTTTAGGCCCGTAATGAAAAATGCAGAATTGCTGTACCATGACTTGGTTCTTTTGTGTCTATCCTGGGACAAGTGAGCGTCGAGCTCTCTAACAATGGTTATCCATGTTTTAGTTTAAGTAGAGTCTTCTCCATAATCGTGTTTCCCTCAAAGGTGCTGACGGAGTGCAAGACGATTTCCGAAACTTCGCAAGGCGTCTTCAAAACTGTAAGTGCCAAGAAATGGTTGGTTTCTGTTTGTAATGTTAATCGGGTTGGGACTGTTTTCTATGTCCTGGCAGATAGTGGTCAGGGACTACCGTTGAAACTAGCTTCTTTGTGTCGACAGCTGAATGAGCTCCACAAGACCATGAAGAGCCACGCAGAGGACTTGAATGGCCTCTGTGCTGCAGTGGGACTCAAAGGAAAGAAAGCTGAAAAGGTACAGAATTGGCACAGATCGATATGGTTGGCTTGCACTTGCGATAATACCCATCTTGGATATGTGCAAACATCTAAAACATATAACTATTAGTTAGAATATTGTTGTACCGTATTTACTCGCATAATGAACGCACTTTTTTTTCCGAAAAATCGATGCAAAGTTGGGGGGGGGGGGGGGGCGTTCATTACGCGAAGTAAAATTTTTGCGTCCGTATTTACTCGGATAATGAACGGACCTTTTATCGGAAAGATCGACGTAACTTCTTACCTCTTTGAGCGCGGCGCGCGACTCCAAAACCAAACTGCGATGCGCAAAAAAAAAATATATATATATATTCCTCTCCTTTTTTTTTCTTGCTTCCGTGTTTTCTTTTTTGTTGTTTTTTCCGCCTTTCGTAAGTTGTTTTGTTTGCCCATGCATTCGCGACCTCGCTGCATAGGATAGAAAAGTGGGTTCATTTCGAGGGCTTCTCGCTTCTCTTTCCAAAGTGCGAGGAGGAGGCGAGGGCAGGATGGCTTCATTATGTGCGCTTTGCTTAGGCGAGGGCTTCTCCACTTTTCTTTCTAATCTCCTTGCGCGCGGCGCGCGACGCACGACCCCGGAACCAAACTGCGCTGTGCAAAAAAAAAAAAGCTTTTCTTTGTTTTTTTTCTCTTGGTTCCTTGGATTGTTTTTCTTTTTTTTCCCCTTTCGCAAGCTGAGGGCTTCTCTTTCTTATCTCCTTGCGCGCGGCGCGCGACCCAAAGTCCAGACCGCGCTGTGCAAAGAAAAAGAAAAAAAAACTCCTTTGTTTTTTTTTCTCTTGCTTCCGTGGATTCTTTTTTTTTTCCCGCCTTTCGCAAGCTGTTTCGTTTCGCTTTGCTTAGGCGAGGGCTTCTCCGCTTCTCTTTCTTATCTCCTTGCGCGCGGCGCGCGATCCAAAGTCCAGACTGCGCTGTGCAAGAAAAAGAAAGCTCCTCTTTGTTTTTTTTTATTTTCTCTTGGTTCCTTGGATTGCAAATAAAAAAAAAAAGCTCCTCCATGTTTTTTTTCTTGGTTCCGTTGGATCTTTTATTTTTTAATATTAAGGCGACTTCCTTTCTTGCGCAGGCTGCTGAACATTTCGTCTGGAATGCTAGCATTGTAGAGGCGAGGATGGACATGCTGAGGAAAGTGGACCACGAAAGTTTGCTGTGTATGAAGCAGGTGAGCACTGCACCAGACCAAAAATTTCTCTTGTTGCGCATAAATTATAGAGCATGAAACGTGAACCAAAACATTTTGGAAATGGAGAAACGCTCTTAGTGTAGACTTTCTGGTGCTCTAAAAAATGCCATTGGTTGAACAAAAGACGCACCGAAAAACAATGCTCCGCACCACATGACGGGGACCAATACATAAAGTAGGCGTGGAACAAACATTAATGTTTCGAGAACAAACTTGTAGGGTGAGGTAAAATACAAGTGTCATCATGGTCAGCAAATGGGAGCTGCGAAAGCATCAACAAATAATTTGGTCAAGTTTTCTTAACACTCAAACTTCATTTTTCCTAGGTATAGAGTATTTTGGAATTGAATTTTTGTAGTGATACAGCGTGGGAGTGATTACTTCTTTCACTTTATGCTCATTAAATTGGACACTTGGACATTTGCATGCACTCGTCAAGACTTTTACGCGACTTTAAAAGGAAGCAATGGTGCACATGTTTGGGCCGAGCACTACATTCTGGTTTCGGACTCTAACTCTTCTGCTTTATGTTTAAGGCTGAGTATTTTATCAGGCCACCGATGCAGTCTGGTATTCAAAATTCATCATACAGGGAAAATCCCAGAGGTTGCCCCTAAGTAAAGTATTTTTTCCAGATTAAAGTGTATCTTATCAGGTCCGAGCCATTTATTGATGCATAACTAGGAGTCGAACACACCCCAATATGTGCACTATTGTTTACGAGACATGTAGTCTTCTGCACTGCTTCATTATGTTGCTGCCAAGACCGGCAGGGGTTCCTTGGCTCTCAGTCTAGCAAGATAGGCGTTCCTCGAGAACGAAAAGTCTCGAGAACCCCCGTTTTGGAACATTTCTTCCGCCAGGTTCTCCGGCTAGGACCGACAGCACGCCGACTGTTCCAGCGCGAACGCGACGGCTCTTCGTCGCGCAGTCACGGCTCCCTGAGCGGCGGCAGCAGCAACACCCTCTCTCCGCCCGCGGGTGGGGCTAACACCCTGAGCTGTCCGCAACCTCCTCCCCCGACCCCTACGTCGCCGGGCGGAACGGACCTCCGCATCAGAGGCATCCTCAAGAAGACCATGAACCAGCCGTCGTCCCTCAGTTGCCTCGACACGACTTCGATCGGCGACACGTCCAACGGCGACTCTCTGGCACCCTCACCTTCGCCGCGAATGAAGGAACCACCCGTGGCCCCCGAGTTCGGGACGTCACTCTAGCCGCCCGATGTGGAGTGACTCCAGGTGACTCCAAGTGACTCAAGGTGACCCCAGGAGGCTCTAAGAGGCTCGACATCACTCGAGGCTATGCCTCAACATTCGTGGGGTCGCCGGTGCCCGTTCCGACTCTGCGGCGACGGGTGTTGAGATGCGAGAGGACGACGCTGACCGTGATACGTCTTTCGAGGGCAACGGCACTGGCGACGTAACCTAAAAGAAAATGGCGTCGAAAGGCTTCGGGGGGCGTTCTCATTCAGGATTTGCAAGATTGGGTTCTGTCGGTGGCCATCGTGTTTGTCGGAGTGCGCGTTGGGGCGTTTGAGAGCGTAATTCGGGGAGGCGTGCGTCGGAGGCGAACGGTAGAGTGGTGAGAACTCTCTGCTAGACAAGTGTGCAAGTGTCGTCGCATAGTACAAAGGCTTTTATCCGTCGCAGACGCAGAAGCAGAACGTTGTCGCATTTCGTGCAGTACTGCTGCGTCGGCTGTCCGTTTCCAGCTAGAAAGTCTGGAATGCGCCGTCGGCGTGTTATACAGAGTCAGCGTACGTGGTTGCCGCAAAAGTGTCGTCAAAAGACGTCTTCGTCAATTCCTCCCTTCGTAACACACCGACTACGACGTCGCGTCGGGCCCTTTCGGTCCCGTTTTGAAACGCGGCGTCGACGTTTCGAGGGGAGCCGTTTGCAAGGTTTGGAATCATGAAGTTTGCGTCCGACACACGTGGGCGTGCGTGGGTGGCGGACTCCTCGCACCGTGTACATAATGCAAGGGCAACGCTTAAAACAAAGAGGCGGAGGAGCAATTTCTCGTTGCAGTTCCCGAGTTTCGCCCGAGAGTGTTCATTCCTGCGCGTCGTCTTCCGTGTGACTTACCCTTGGCTTCTCACAAATGCCCTGGATAGCTCATGTTTGTTTGTTTGCGTTTTTACCGCATGTAAATAGGTTAAAGTTTAGAAGTCGTTGTCCGCGGCGCAGTTTCTGGGGGCGGCGACAGAAGCCGACGCGTTTAGGGTATGGGGCGCTGTAAATAATACTAGCGGATGATAGTCGTTTTCGCTCCTCCTCCATAATTTATTTCTCTAGCTGCGTTTGGGGGTTTTCTCTTGTCCCCGTCGCGCCCGATTCCGGTAAAAAGAAAGACCGTTCCCACGGTGTGTACCGTCACAGTTGACATTGTCGAGCGGGGTTGGCAACATCGTCGATCTCCGGTCGTCGTTTGAGGAATGGCGTCAGCTCAAGTTTGGAACGTTTGGTCCCAGAGTCACAGTTCTTTTTGTCCAGGTTAAAGGCCCACGGAAAGACCACCTTGCGGTACTTACGAGATCAAAAGAGTGAGCGTGTCATTGACGACAAGAGGGTATTGATCCGGACGCCTGAATCAAAACCGGCGGCGTCCCTTTAACGTAACGGTGTCGAAGCGAAGTCGTCACAACTGCAAGCGACCGTTTTGCGACTCACGAGGTCCGTCCCTTGATATCACCGCATTGTTACCGTTTTTTCCCTGAAAGTATTGTATTGGTTAGAACACAGTCTCTCTATCCTTGTTATCGGGCTCGTCCACTGTAGTATAAAAAAGAAGTTTGTTGTTCAACAACAACATAGAATCAGAATGATGGGTAGTCATGCACACCACTAAGGCCGTTAGGTAGCTCGTCGTCTTGCCTGAAATGCAGAGATGGTTTGAGGTATTCAAAAGCCCAGGGTTCGTAGCTTTTTTGTGGCACTCTTTTGAAACCGGGTTTTTTGCACTGTTGTCTCGTGTGCTTGCGGCCACATCGAGTGTAGATCGCACCGTCACTGACGTTGGCCACGTCTTCGAAGCTGCGTGGCTGAGCAACAAGTGCACTGTGCCTCGATTGTAGCTAGCACATAGCTGCAGTGCTGAGTCAGCATACGTTTTGTGGTGGGCACCTAGTTTTCTGGTAGGCTTAATGACAGGCACTTGCGTTCCCAAACTGTCTGGTGGTTTACAGGGCCTACTAGCTGACTCCATTGCGTAGTCTGTGTTAAGCAGCTTTTCTTTCAGATTTGAGTCGTAATTTCTTCAGCTTGAGGGACGATCTCATTTCTAAATGACCAAAGGCAAGCAAGTAGGTGAATTCCAAGTGAGCTGAATCCAAAGATTGCTTTCATGCATCTCGTCAGTTACCTTCTCCCAAAGTTTGTGCAAAGGGGGCTTCTTGCCTTTTCTTGGATGTGTGCAAGGAGATTTTCAGCCTTACTAAAGAATATTTTATAGGTTGGCCTTTAACTATTTGAAATATTTGTGTCAAGCAATTGGGTCAGACATTGTAAAAAGAAAAATCTGCCTTATTAATTGTTCGGTTTGTTTCAAATGCTGTAGATGTGAACCGGTTCATTGTTGACGAGTGCACTGCTCACGAAATGGACCAGTGAAGCGCATGGCCCCGCGTAGATACAGAGACTCTGGCGATAACTAGATTGATCAGTTGGTAGAGCCATGTGGTTATTCCACGCTAGAGTAACTGCATATGCTAGATGTATATATTAGAATAATTCTATACACTCCTCAAGCGAATCATGCTCAGTTACTCGAGCGAGGCCATTTGCGGCGCTGGTCTATTTAGTTTTGTTGAGCACTGTATACTCGTTCGGTGGCTGCTGTGTTAAAATGACATTGGCCATCTGCTGCAAACCAGATTAGGCACTCATACTGTTTTGTCGCCTTAACTTTAACCCAGTTTAGCCAAGTTTTGCCACAATTTAAGAACTAAAACTCATAATATGCCACGTAGCTCTTTCTCGGTGGGAGCCTGCTTTGCACTGAGGAATGAATTAATGCAATATGCCGATTGTAGCTAAGGACTAAATGTGCACCCTTCAGCAGCGTGCACAGAGTATGTAAAGTTCAGACTACATCTAGAACAATAAGGCTCAATTTGACTCGAAGCGGGAACCCATTGACTCTGCTTTTATTTAGAGCCTGTTTAGAAGGGATGTCTTCTCTGCTGTTGGATCATGTCACAACCATGTTTCTAGCTTTACGCAGGGCTGTGTTCTGTTAAAAATATGGTTCGCTTTATACTTTGTGTTCTTGTCTTGGCCCCGCGTAATTTGTTCAATCGACCGAGCAACACGACAGTGTGGAATGCTGTGCGAACTTTGAACGTGTTCCTTCACCCTGTGTCCAAGCCCAAGGGCACTCAAGGTCTCATTCCCCCTAGTCTTGGGAATTTTCTGGGTCCCGTCTGCAAACAGAAGAATGCTAGTCGCTCCTAGTAGTTGTTGCCAGTGGAATGCTAGTCTGCTGCTTTGATCTTTCTCTTTTCTTTTTGTTTTTTTCTTCAGTTTTTGTTACAAGGATTACTTCGTTTGAAGTGCTTGTAGGTGGTCCGGTTTTTACTAGATCGGCTCTGCTCTTTCTGTGAATGTGCAGGTTTGTTCCTCGAGGGCCAATCACAAGGAAACGTGACGGCAAGCGTTCACTATAACAAAACCAGCCTCGCTACTCATAAGCAATGTCCCCTTTTTTCTTTTTTTTCTCAGTAATTGTTACTTTTGTCAATGCTGTTGGCCGTTCTGTCCCTAGCTCTTTGCGAGTGCTTTTTGCTAACCGACTCAGTTAGGGCTAAGGCCGGGGCGACATGTGATATACTTTCCCATTCCACAAAGTTCTTCTTCGTCAACCTGGCTTGGCATTATTTCAAGGTCACTGACGGAAAGCGGTCCTTGCGCTGTACCGTTTGCGGTGCAACACCGTAGAGTTGGTAATGTTACGGCTTCAGAAGAGGTATATTTACGGAACTTTATCGATATGAATAGGTAGGCTAGTTATTTACGTTAGTTGAAAAGAAAGCTGGTCATTTGTTGCAGAGGCCCACACGAAGAGAACTACTATACAAGGCTTGGTCAATTTTGCCTCAATTGGCTTCAAGGTGCATGCCTGAGAATTGTTTTCACAGGTGCATTGCAGTTTTTAGGCCAAAGACTATGGTGAAGTTAGAATTCCCAACATTGTGCAGAGCTGTACGTTTCGGCTTTTTACCGCGGTGCTGCGTCGGGATTATAAACAAGAAACTGTATTAAAAAAAATTGTTTGGTCAACATCTTATTTTTGTTTTTTTGTTACAATATAGTTGCCATGTTATGTACAAATGTAGATGCTATACCAGAAGTTTTCTTCGAAGACAAGAGTTTTTAGCAGGAGCAATCGAGATGTGGTGTCCCAGAAGTTAATGTTGTGCTACTCACAAAACTGTTGGTGTTACCAAAAACAAAGAAAACCTAACGGAAGAACTTGTTCCCCCCTTTTTTTTTCTTCTGGATCTCCGTGTATGTGCATGTACGCACAATATGGGTGTGCTGTTCATATATTTATATAGGTATATATTGAACAAAAATATATCATGCGCACACACGCGACTAAAGGTTACACATTTGGAGTTGCATTGCCGCTCGCAAGAACACAGGAGCATAACTTGTTGCTTACAATGTTATTGAATAAATAAATGGCCCTTTTAATGGTGAAAAATTGTGGTTCATCATCAAAGCTATGTTTAAAGCTTCGTTGTTCTGTCAGTTCTTTTTTTAATTATTACTATTTGTTTGCCTGCATCCTGATGGCTTTTGTCTGTGGCCGGTTTTTCCCTTTTTTTTATTCAAATACTTTTTGGGGTGGATGGGACTGCTTAGACTGGGTGTTCACTTTGGTCGCTTTTGTTATTTATATTCTTTGTTCATTTTCAGCCTGCAGTGCCTGTATCAAGCATTATCGCAAGAAACACACGCACAAAAAACTTTTTTTTGCATTTGCGACATGGGCAATTTCACTAGGCAGAGCAATTCATTTCTCGAGGGTCTTAAAGGGACACTGACGGACCCCAAAATTAATTTTTATCTTTTGCCAGGCGATTTATTATGGTGTCTGAAGACTACCGAGTTAATATTTTGCTGCTGCGTCACATATATTTTTAATAGTAAAAAAATGCAGCTGTTCGAAACCGAAACTGGACTGGGGAGGAAGAAGAAATATAGAGGAGGAGAGAGTTGGAAAAAATCATGTGGCTGTGCAACTTTTTTTTTTTTTTCATTTAACGTATTTGCAGTTTTTTAGAAGGCACAAAAGAAAATGAGTATAATATTTATTTTTTATTGTTAATATTGGGCGTGTGCCTTCGATGACCCACGACTTTGATTATCTTTGGTGGTTGTGTCTCAACCATAGCAAACTGCACGTGACCACGGAGAAGAGAGTGAGCGCAACTTAAACCGGCCAGTTCTCGATCGACGGTTTTCGGGCGGAAAGAAAACAAATTTCGAGCCGCAAATTGTGTTCTGGGTAGTTGGGCTCTCATATGTGATGTGCAAACATAAATACCCTGTCACTGTCCCTTTAAAGCCCTGGCACCAATTTGTATGTTTACAACTAGATATATTTTCTGAAAGAGTGCAAGGAACATCCTAAAGCAGCGAGTACATTTCTCCACACCTTTTCTTTTTAAATAGATTTTGATCATAGAAATACGATAACACCAAAAATAACCTGCAACCAGTGATTTCGCTACCCACCCCCAGGGGTGTGCACCCCCCCCCCCCCCCCCCCCCCCCGAATCCCGGACAAAAGCTCACCCATTTTTTCACAGACCCGGACAAAAGCTCACCAGGGTAAATTTCATGTTGCTCTTAACACGTGTGCGGACAACTTAGGTGCATGCGTGCGACACTAAAATGCAACGATAAATTAAATCTGACAGGCGCATGGTTTGTTGCTTAGAGTAAAAACAAGTTTATTTATCGATTGGATAGAAGCGAATGCAGTCCCCCACTAGCTTCAGCAGTCTTGGTAGATCTGGGTGCACCTGTCATCTCTCGGAAATATTTTTCACACGATTCTGCTGGCGCAGAGTGGTTTTTCGCACCCGCTTCTCTGGGGGTTCACCTCTGCGGGCTTTGTCAATGCCGTGGCAACGAACGCCCGATTTTTCTGTGGGCATTTAATCAGCATCCAGACGCTTGGATGGGCGTGGCCGACAAACCTCTGGAACCCGGTATTTAATCCTTCGCAGGTGTATGTCCGGTCTTTATCTTGAAAAGTGGCGTCGTACATATTCCACCGTTCCGGGGAAAACTCCGGTTGTCGTCGGCACGCAGTCAGGTAAAGGGAAGAATTCGCTCTGGGTGCCGCCGCAGAAGGAGCAGAAGCATAACGGGAGGGGCCGTTGACATACGTGCAATCAAAGTAGTCCAGCAGGTCGCCGATGTCACCGGTAGACGTTTCCTTGATGTAGGTTACTCCTTCGGGCATAAGCTGTGGTGGAAGGAACGCGAGCCTATCCAACATCCCGCACAGCTTTCTAAATTGGTCATCTGTCCAAAAAGCTACACTCCCGTTCCTTGAAAATATTTTTTAAAACTTAACAACTCAATGGTTTGTATATTTCAGTTTTGCTTCAGTTTCCTTTCACGACACCCTCAGATAATCCTTGATTTTAAATACAATTACGACGCTCAATGACGGAATGAATTTAATTTTCCTAGCCATTCACTTCAAATATTAACCTGAACCCAAAGAAAACCCATGCATTAGTAAGGAAGAGACATTGTGCCTAACATTTATAAGCGCGTTTAGCGTGACATAAGCAGAATGAAAAAATTAAAGCTGTTTACAACTCCCTGTAACGCCGAATTAGAGCGCAGCTTTTGAGGAGGAGGAGGGGAAGGTACAGAGAGGAGGCTATGGTACAGAGAGGAGGCTTTTGCAAATAAAGATTATTATTATTATTATTATTATTATTATTATTATTATTATTATTACCTTGATGTTTGGCTTGGTGGTTGCAGAGTTGTTTTAATTGTCCCTTTAACACGATCTTCATGACCAGCAACGTGCCATCTGATCTACACGAATGCAGTTCATTCCATTCTATACATTTCATATTTTACAAGAATCATAGTCTACATGTGTTGGGTCCCAGCCCAGCACGCACATATTCGTCGTTTTGGAAGGCGAGCAATGTACGCGCCACACGCACGAACGCTGAAAATGGCATCGACCAGAAGCGCTTTTCAGAAATGGTCTATAGATCTTTTGCTAAATTACTTGAGCACCAAGCAGCATATTCATGACACAGGAGTAGTTAGACGCGCTGACACCTGCAACAGTAACTTTTCAAAAGAAAATCTAAAACAAATGGCACGTTCTTTCAGGTTATACGAGCGTGTGGGGCATCTGTACCCACATTCCGAGCATTTTTCGTGGTGCTTTGGCAATTTGTCAAAAAATGTATTGCGTGACTCTTCGACCTTTCTTCGCCAGCCATCTTCTAATAAAAAGAGAACGGATTTACTAGCGATATCACGAAACTAGCGAGCCGCGGCTTGAGCGTACCGAGTTGCAAAAACGATTTGATCAAAATTCCAATTGCTCCCTTCTTTTTTTTTTTTACATTCTTATAGTTTAGCACATAGGCCAAGGTCATACTTTGTGCAAATATAGATAATTATTAACTTCAAAAAGGCGGCCGCGAGCGTACCCGATTGCCGGCCGCGCGCCTCGCTGCACATCCGTGACGTCACGCTTGGGCGGCGGGGAAAACTGGGGAAAAACTAGGGAGAACGATGTTTCGGTTTCGGCAGCAAACAAAATATCACTTTTTTAATTAACTATAATTAATTTTTAATTAACTATATAGAGTGAATCTGGGAGAACGAGATAGCATTTCGGAATCAGGAAGCCATCCGGATTCAGATTATGCCTTTAGATTAGGTAGCTCGAAAAATTGGCGGAGTTCCCCTTTAAAGGGGCCCTGCAATGACTTTTTTACTGGTATTTAATTTGAACCGAACCTGAGCACACTGAATGTAGTAACTTAATGAAACTTTTCTTTTCTCAAATTTCGCTTTATTTTAAAAGTTATAGGCAAATTAGAATTACAAAAACAAGCAAAAAATAACCTCCTTCATGACGTCGTAGGTCCTGGCTTGAGTGGCCGTGAACTAGAGGAAGGGTAGTGGGCTCATCGAGCGTTCACGGCTGCCGCACTCCGTGTCGACGGCTCGAGAGGGCGCCACTAAAGCATGTTTTGGATAGTCTGTATGAAGCGGGTGGCCAGGGAGGCTCGCATTGCATTTGCTGCGCGATTAAAGACTAATTCGGCATAACACTTCATTGGCCACAAACGACAGCAAACACGGGGTAAAGATCAGTTCAGAACGGGAGCCACTTCGCGCTGCCATACCGCCAAATGGCCAAATCGCCAACCAAGCCCGCGCCGAAGGCCTTCGGAACGTTCGGAAGTGGTCGGATGCTCGAGCCGGTATACGATTGCAGCGCCGCCGCGCACACCCGGGATTTTTCTACGCTCGCCGTTCGTCGGGGCCTCACCCCACTAGCCCTTTCTAGTATGCGCCGTTTTTTCCGCCGCTTGGTGGCGGGTACGTCGACGGATAATTTCTTGTTTCCGTACTTTACAAGCTGCATTTGTTTCTTTTCTGATCTAAAATACTGAACAAAAACTAGTTTCATACATAATTGAAACGGTTCGCGACACTTATATTGTGTATCTCGACTAAAAAAAAGCTTTTAGCGGCTCTGACCAGTAGTAAGCCCAGGACCAAAGACGTCACATTTCAGCGCGCTTTCGGCAACGTGGGTCGCCCTCGTAGGCGAAAGAGGTTTCCGCGTCGTCCGGTTAAAATATGACGCACTGATATTTAGTTACTCTCTCCATGCCCGCTGGCTTTCCCGAACCCCAAGAGACGTGGAAACCGCAAAAAAAGGCAGACACTTAAATATGATTGCAGGGCCCCTTTAAAGGGATACTTCAACGAAATTTGAAATATTCCCGTCGTGTTCAAAAATAGGTTGAATATATGATCCACAATATCCGTAAATGACAATCGCACGTTTGTATTTTCAGCCTGGTGGCTGTATTTTTCGTTATAAACGGTCCACTCTGGCAAGCGCTCGGAGAAGGCCCAGCGGAGACCACGTGACATCCAACGCAATCGTGACGTAGGTTGTCTCGGGACGAGCAAAGCTACGGCGAGGCTGACGTCGAGAGGAAGTCGTTTCAGCCACCGAAGCGGCTGCTTTTGTACGAATTTTGAGTGACGGGTTAATTTTCTATAGTCTTGTATGCGAAGGAGGACAATAGCGACTTCTGCGACACACATAAGGTATTCTCGGGAAGAGGGGAGTTCCCCCTTCCCCTCTTCTCTCGTCGTGGCCGGAGGCGAGACACTCACCGTCACTAGCTGTCAAGGTTCCTAGACGGGCATTACAAGCGACTCGCTAGTGTTCGAGGCGGGGCTTAGGCCGCACGTCCGGGAGCTTCCTGGCTCGTGACGACGACCATTCCCCGAAGTGAAGAACCCAGGGGTCCAGTGGAGGTGGGAGAATTGGTAACGTAACGAACGGTTTAATTACATGGTAGCGATACAGTCGTCAAATCCAAGAAAAAAACAATGGAGCTCTCACGCCCCGCCTTATATAGGGGTCCGTTTTCTCCCTCTCTCTCCGCCAGGGCAGCAGGTGCGACAGCCACGTGCTTTGCAGCTGGGTCCGTCGCGACGTAGTCAGAAATGAGTCATAGCCAAGGTTCTCCGCAGTTAGGCCAGGCCTCTCTCCCCTTCCGGAGCGCACGAACCCACACGCACACACACACACGTCCCGTTGACGTCACGGACGCGTTGAGACACGTTTTGGGCAGCCTTCGACAGGTGGGCGTCAGTCCTGAACACGTCGGGACTCGCTTTGGGACTCGTTTCCGCAGCGTTGAAACTCGGAAGAAGGTTGCCGAAGGTTCCATTCTTAACAGCCCCTCCGGGGCCAGGGAAACCTCGAATGGCCGGTGGTACAATCGCTGGCCTGAAGAGGTGGGCTTGGAGTAGGCCTTGAGAAGACGCTGCAAGCACCAAACAAACTCCCAAACCTCTCAACGGAGGCATCAGCGGAAACGTCCCCCACAACACCACGCCACACCGCAGTCAAACGCTCGGAATTCGCCAAAGACCCGCCAGACTGGATTACGGATTACCAAAATTTGGTACAATTCCGGGTATCGAGACCCCCTGTCGCCAAAAAAACTCATTTCTCCAACGAGGTCACTAAGAACAAAATACAAAAGACAAAAACTCTTCGCAATTTGTGAGGTCCTTTTGGGGTTTCAACGAAGTGCCCCCACTTAGATCCTCATTCCCGTGGATGACGAAGACCTCTGAGATCATCCCTACTATTTTTCGTGATGTCAGAAAAATCTGCTCAACCCATCGGCATTGCCGTTAAATTTGCCTTTCCTTTTTCTTACGCTAAGTCGTAGTGATCGATTTTCACGTGATTTCTAGACGTGAAAATGCGGTCTTTATAGCGCCGATAAAACAATCCGCCTCTTTCATTCCCCGTCACATTGGTCCTAGCAATCTCCTGAGCTGTACAGCGAAACCCTGACACACTAGGGTCGCTCTTCTGCTCGACTGTCAAAGACACTCTGTCTACTCGTAGCAGAGGACCAAAGTTACGCGACGCCGGAGCTACGAGAGATCTTTCAATGATCCCGTCTTCCTCCGCCTTTTCGCCGGCGCGTTGGGACGGCGTACGCTTTCTAGTGCTACGAGGTCAGGCTGTTCTACAACCTGGTCCCTCTCATCCCGGTTTTCTGCCTCCAACTCTGGGAGTGCTTGCTCCCCGTCAGCTGCCTCTGGCTCTGGATCACTCGTCAACAAAGGGGCGACCTGACGCGATTTGGACCTCGTACACGACTGAACTAGCCCTTCTCCCAGTTGTTGACCCCTTTCGCGCAGCAGGAAATCTGACCGGTTAGAAAACAAATAAGGATACTCCAACGGGACTGTTTGCGAGACAGCCGCCTCTGTCACTAGCTCTCCGAACGGGCCAGTTATCCTTACTGTCGCCATAGGCAGACAGACACTGTGCTTTTCGAGCAGCTGCTTGATCCAAACTACCTTTCCAGTAAAATCGGATGGCGTTACATACGACGGATGAACAACGTCCATCGTCGCTGCACTGTCACGAAGCACCCTGCACGGCTTTCCGTTTACCTGGAGCTCGTGAAGATAGGGACGAAGGAGCTTCAGGTCCTCGTCACTACCGTTCACGTACGAGAACACCACCCGCGGTTTCTTACATCTGGCCGCTGTGTGTCCCGGCTCCTGACAGTTGTAGCACAGGAACGGCTTCCTTGCCTCGAACTGCCCTGTTGGGCTTTTCCGCGCCTCGTCTCCGTTCGAGTGTTCTGCGCTCTTTTCTGGGACCTTTTGTCCTGCTTCGGGCTTCTCGGGCCCGTTTTCTCGCGAGTCATTTCCCTGTCGGAAGGTCTTGCGCTGATCGCTTCGGCCGGATTCGCTTTCCTCTCCGCTCAGCTTTCTACGCGTTGCGTACTCTTCGGCTAGCTCAGCGGCCCTTTCGACAGAGTCGACTCCCACCCTGTCCTGCACCCAGAGCTTGACTGACTGCGGAATGCTACGAAAGAACTGTTCGAGGCACACACACTCGACTACCTTGTCTCGGCTTTCGTACACTTCCTCGCTCTTCAACCATTCTATCAGGTTGGTTTTAAGCCCGTACGCGAATTCCGAGTAGCCCTCGCTGCTCTTTTTGGATGCGTTTCTAAACCTTTGACGGAACGCCTCGGCAGAAAGGCGGTACCGCTTCAAAAGGCTGGACTTCACCTTGTCGTAGTCGTCCGCGTCTCCAGCACTAAGGCGCGCGACAACCTCTGCTGCCTCACAGGGCAACAAAGTCAAAAGCCGTTGCGGCCACGTTTCTACTTCTCACATGTCCTCTCAAAGTTAACTAAGAATAGGCCCACGTCTTCCCCAACTTTAAACGGCTGCATGAGCTTCTTCATTTGATACGACTCGGTCTCACTTGCTCGTACCGGAGCCCCAACTCTACTGTTCTGCGAGTTTAATCGCTGTTGTTCAATTTCGAGCTCTAGCGTTTTCAGCGCTCGCTCCTGGTCTCGTTCCTCTTTCGCTGCAGTCTGTGCTCGTTCCTCTTTCGCTGCAGCCTGTTCCTCTTTCGCTGCAGCCTCGCTCTTAGCGTTCTGAAGCAGTTCCCACGCAATTTTAATTTCCTCTGCTTCCGCGCTCTCTGAAATCGCTTTACTGATCTCAGATTTCTTCATCTTTTGCTCCACCTCCACACCCAATTCTTCACATAAACAGAGTAAATCTGTTCTCAGTAACCTCATCAGATCCATGATCGCTGCTCTTTAGCTTTGGCTTTGCTATAAAACTTGTCGCGAGGTTGTACACAGACCTAGCGCACGAGTCAAACACTAAGGATTCCCAGCAGTTCAAAATTAATTACCCATAATCTGAAGCCTGGCGAATCTCAAAGCAAAGTCCAAACGCTCACCCGCAGATGTAGCACGATGTCGCATGGTCCGATCCCAACCGCTGCCAACCAGTTGTTCGAGGCGGG
Organism: Ixodes persulcatus; assembly: GCA_013358835.2. Taxonomy (NCBI): domain Eukaryota; kingdom Metazoa; phylum Arthropoda; class Arachnida; order Ixodida; family Ixodidae; genus Ixodes; species Ixodes persulcatus. The sequence continues at coordinate 153,076 of JABSTQ010011585.1, forward strand.
GCTTAGGCCGCACGTCCGGGAGCTTCCTGGCTCGTGACGACGACCATTCCCCGAAGTGAAGAACCCAGGGGTCCAGTGGAGGTGGGAGAATTGGTAACGTAACGAACGGTTTAATTACATGGTAGCGATACAGTCGTCAAATCCAAGAGAAACAATGGAGCTCTCACGCCCCGCCTTATATAGGGGTCCGTTTTCTCCCTCTCTCTCCGCCAGGGCAGCAGGTGCGACAGCCACGTGCTTTGCAGCTGGGTCCGTCGCAACGTAGTCAGAAATGAGTCATAGCCAAGGTTCTCCGCAGTTAGGCCAGGCCTCTCTCCCCTTCCGGAGCGCACGAACCCACACGCACACACACACACGTCCCGTTGACGTCACGGACGCGTTGAGACACGTTTTGGGCAGCCTTCGACAGGTGGGCGTCAGTCCTGAACACGTCGGGACTCGCTTTGGGACTCGTTTCCGCAGCGTTGAAACTCGGAAGAAGGTTGCCGAAGGTTCCATTCTTAACACTAGCGACATCCACCAGGTGCTCTTTGCTAATCGTTTAATTCGTTTTAAAATTCCTTTTCGAGACTCGTTTAACAAGATATTGGTATGTTCGATATGATACTGCTCCTTTGAACACATATAGACCAAAAAAATGAACGACGCAGCGCCATGGGGTGAGCGGTCATGGAAACTGACGAGCGCAGCGGCCAATGGGAGTTCCACCGACGCGCGCCAACCAATAGAACCGAAAGCGAAATCCATCAGATTTGTTTCGCTCATTTGGGATCGGTGAAACTAGGTGCCGTTTTCGCGCTTCAAACTGATGACGTCAGCTCGCTCCATGGGACAGTTAATGCTTTCGCATTAAAAGAGAAAGAGAGCATCGGAAACAGCAGCAAGCGTCGAAGTGTCAGCGTGGCAGCTGTACAGCGAGAGTGACTCGGCAAGGCCATGCTGGGCGCTGTTGCGACGGCCTCAGGTGCGTTCTAAGGCCCTTCCCGCATGCTTTTCAATGGGCGGAAGGCGAACAAAAAGAGTTCGAAATAAGGACTTAACGCAGAAGGCTGAATTTCTCCAGCGCCTCATAATTTGACGAGCCTTACACGAAAAGCACGTTTTTTTGGCCATCCCGCGTCCTGTTTTTTTTATCCGCAACATGGGTCTAAAGTATCAATCTGCCGCCCGATCGAGCACCGGCGGAGGCGGTTGATCTGACATACCGCGTTCGGCTTTGGCTAGCAGACGGCGTTCGTAAAATGGCGTCAGCTGCTGCTGGCTTCACGCGGCGGTACCGTGCGTGCTTTCATTCATTCGGCGTTCGTTGCCATGGTGACGGCGAGGAAAGCAGACGTGCGGAAGAACGCTGCGGCGCAGCGATACCAGGTGCGTTCTAAGGCCCTTCCCGCATGCTTTTCAATGGGCGGAAGGCGAACAAAAAGAGTTCGAAATAAGGACTTAACGCAGAAGGCTGAATTTCTCCAGCGCCTCATAATTTGACGAGCCTTACACGAAAAGCACGTTTTTTTGGCCATCCCGCGTCCTGTTTTTTTTTATCCGCAACATGGGTCTAAAGTATCAATCTGCCGGCCACACATGCAGCGGAGCGCTACAAGCATAGCCCTGTCCTCGCGCTAAGTGCGTGCTGACGGAAGCGTCCACCAGCTTTGTATCGCACCGTCGAAACTGTTGCTCATGGCAGACGATAAGTAGCTGACGACACGTGAGCAGCGCTACTTCAGCGCTTCGCTGCATGTGAGAACCGGCCTTTAAACTCAGAAAGAACGTCTTCCGGAGGCCACGAGACCATCTAGAATCGCGGGCCCTTGCAAGGAGAAACACCGGCGTGCGTGTGCGTGCCTGTGTGTGTGTGTGGGTCTGTGGGTGTTGGGTTTCAGCAAAAAACGTCAACTCCTTACATCAGCCACCGGAGCGCGGCAAGAACGTCGAGGGATTACATCATCTGCCCCTCGCTGAAAGAACACCCGGAAATTGCATCAGCCGCCCCCGCACTTCGGACACCTCGTGAACACTCGAACACCGGGGAAGGTTCCTCTCTCTCAGAGGGGCTTCTCGCCCTCCGAGGGCTATATAACACGGGCTCAGGGAGCCCGAAGTCGCCGACTGCCGACTGCCGATGGCCGATTAACCAGTCGACCCTGCTACTTGTATATTCACTGTACAAAAAAGTTCGACTTCAGTACTCCCACTCCAGGCCTGTTTCCTCGGGGCCATGCTAGCAGCGAGCCACAGCCCCGACTCTTGGCTCCGCGCCTGAGGTCGTCACCCTCCCAGACGCAACAGCGAGAGCACCGGCGGAGGCGGTTGATCTGACATACCGCGTTCGGCTTTGGCTAGCAGACGGCGTTCGTAAAATGGCGTCAGCTGTTGCTGGCTTCACGCGGCGGTACCGTGCGTGCTTCCATTCATTCGGCGTTCGTTGCCATGGTGACGGCGAGGAAAGCAGACGTGCGGAAGAACGCTGCGGCGCAGCGATACCAGGTGCGTTCTAAGGCCCTTCCCGCATGCTTTTCAATGGGCGGAAGGCGAACAAAAAGAGTTCGAAATAAGGACTTAACGCAGAAGGCTGAATTTCTCCAGCGCCTCATAATTTGACGAGCCTTACACGAAAAGCACGTTTTTTTGGCCATCCCGCGTCCTGTTTTTTTTTTATCCGCAACATGGGTCTAAAGTATCAAACTGCCGTTCTTTCATTCCTCTTATTTACGTTGATGATAAATCCTTTTCTGACGTCATTGTCAGCGTTCGGCCAATCGTGGAAGGCCGACCACAGCGACGCTTTCGGTCGCGCACGTCGCCAATAGGGTGCGGCCTTAAAGGCCAACGCATTTGGCACGCCTTACACAATTCGTTTTCCCAACGCACATACTTAAAACTTGGCACACGAACGTATTTTCGCAACGAGTTTTATGTCTATTTTTTTCAGAGCTCAAGTCAGAGGTGGTAAAATGTTAAAAATAGACCAAAAACGGCGTCCGCGCATTTCCTATGCCCTATACCAGATTTTCGTCGTCTGCACACTGGTGGGTGATCTCGCTCCCAGATGGTCATTGTGAATATATTTCGTTAAAAGTATTAATCATCGCTTTTATATTGACGATCGCCAGCCTCTATTATTGGTTCTTAGCGTTTTTGCGTTCAGCAAGCCATCCGGGAGCGACCTCATAAACCGGAATATGGCCTCCAATGTTTCTTAATTTTTTTTACTACCCTCGAGTGTTTAGTTAAAAAAAAAAAATATACATTGAGCTTTGTGCGAAACTATGTTCGGGTGACCAGTTCCAGGTATGTACATTTGAATTGGAAGTTTGCAAGGTGTACCAAAAGAGTTGGTCCCTCCTTACGACCGTACCGTGTAGATACAGCACCCCCAATCTTCGCCTTTGTCCTCATCGTGGGTGGCTATTTCTTTTATGTTGTCGGAGAATTGCTTTTCATATTGAAGCAGATAACCTACACAACGTGTATTAACCGCAGCTCCTCCTCCTTTCTTCTTCCTCCTCCCCTTCTCCTCCCCCTCCCTTTCTTCTGCTCCTCCTCTCCAGTCCTCCTCCCCCTCTCCCCTCCTTCTCTCCTCCTCCTCTTCCGTACCTTCCCCTCCTCCTCCTCCGCACGTGGCGTCAATTTTCCCGCTAAATCTAGCTGAGAAACTGAGTTTGTTCAAAGGTGAAGTGACACCGTTATGTGACGTCAATTTTCCCGCTACATTTAGCGGGGAATTGAATTGCTGTTGAGGTCACGTGACGTCAATTTTCCCGCTAAATCTAGCGCGGTTACGCCGACGCCGACGGCGACGCCGCTCAACCTGCAAACAGGCGCCTAAGAGCTGCGCTCTAAAAACAAAATGCATCAAATCGCGGGTTTTATTGCTATATTGTTTATGAATGCGAAAGCATTAACTGTCCCATGGAGCGAACCGATGTCATCAGCTTTGAAACCATGCCAAACGTTGGCCAAACGGCACCTAAAATCCCGCGAAGTGAAGCCGATTTCTGATGGATTATGCTCCCATTGGCTGGCGCACGTCATCAAGGAACGAGGCTCCCATTGTCTCTCGTGCGGCGTAAATAAAAACATATAAAAAATTTTCAAGAAAAGCTTTCTATGGCGGCGCAGCGCACGCAGCGACGCGGCCGCCGGTAAGAGGAGGGAGACGTGGCGGAAGAGCCAGAGCCCGCCGGGGCACACTCCAGAGGGGCTGCACGGCCGAGCTCAGCACGGCGCGGCCACTTCACTAAAGCGCGGGCGTCGGCCGTCCGCCGGCGAAACGTGGCCGTCCACGCCACGACGCCGCAGACGAAGTAAGAGGGCGGAAGAACGACATTCATGCTTTCGCATTCACAACTCATAAGAAGTGCTTGGGTGTCCTCGGACTTCTCCTTCTTAGTGCACATTGTCACCACCTGCATTACTACTTGTAGTTTTCTGCTTCATGTCTGTATAACCTACGATAAAATTCTTTTGCGTTCTCGTGCATACCGTGCTTAGTGTCTCGCGTCGTAACTCTTGCATATTGTCGTCATCAGATCTACCATTCTCATAAGTCTTCTGCCCTGTTGGAATACGCCAAAGTTCCTACACGCTTTGGTTTATGCCTGGTGAGTTGTCTGGTTCAGAAATATTTGTAATATAATTAGCTACATATCGCATTAAAAAAAAGAAGAAAGAGCTACGGTATACTTATTCATCCAACTCACATTTTTTATTCTTGCTTTAGTCTAAATTTCTCTATTTAAATGCTCATTTAGGCTTATTTATATAGTATTTCCTCATTTATATCGCATTATTTCCCTTTCGGCCCTCGAGACTGCGACGGGCCTTCAATCAGGCTCCTTAGCCAAAACGTGTACTCTACTTTGGAGTCTTATGGTCACTTCCTATGATGCTCATAAAGGACGGGTTCCCTTTCACATTCCCTGTAACCAGGGTGTCGAACCGAAATGTTTTTCGTTCCGGTTTTCGTTCCGGTTCAGGGAAAACGGTTCAGCTCCGGAGTGAAAAAATAAAGGTTCGAACCGGTTCGTACTCATATGCTACAAAAACAATTGACGACAGCAGAAGGTAAACATACTATGGATATTTTATAAAAGTGTTACATATAGATTGCAAAGGCTCACATTACTGTGTGGAACGAACGAGCTAGTGCTGTGGCACCTCCGGACGTTGGTGAAGGTGCAGTTTAATGTCAGGCAGCTGACCGAAGAAGCAGGACGTCGTCATGCATATCCGTGGAAAGACGGCACCTCTTAGTTAATAGAATGAACTTCAGTGCAGAAAAGGCTCGCTCCACGCTGACCTGGGTCGCAGGCACTCCCAGGGCTACTTGCGCCAATGCGTAGAGTTCTGGGTGGCGTTCCCTTCTCTCCTCCCAAAACGGCAACACGTTAGCGACCCTTGAAAGCCGCGGCTCCTTGTCTAGCAATGCTCAGAAGAACTGTGCGCCTTGATGTTTGTGTTTCTGAGGAGAAAACGTTTTGGTCCTTGTTTCTGCTATCAGAGATCGAAGGTGTTTTGCTGTTTTCTGTGGCTGTAACTGTTGTTTGAATCCCCCCTCCCCTTCCCGGTGCTAGATTTTAATTTCGGACAGATTATTAAATCCGCTAAGTTATTTTAAAAGCAGATTGGATGCGCCACAATATGGCAACTAGTGCAGGTTCTAAAATATCCATCGGCCTTTGTATCGCTTTCTTATCCGATCAGATGTACAATGAAATCAAGGCGTTTAATGTAAATTGCACACAACTCTACAAAACTGAAGAAAGAAACACCAAACAGAGCTCGGACTGAACGCCAAAACAAACAAGGACAAAGAGGTATAGGCAACACTAGGCGTGTTGTCTATACCTCTTTTTGTCGTTTTTTGTTTTGTTTTTTGAGATGAAAAACCAACCAGCTCAACTCACCGTTTTGCCACCAAACAGGCTCATTAATTGGTCACTTTTGCCTTCGTACGAATTGGGTATGTTCTAGTGATAAATTTCCTTTGATGAGTCATTTCCGGTCCCCAAGAAAAGGTTGGGACGAATGCGGGCATTTGTTTAAAAAATACATAATACCAGAAATCCCGGAGAATTTATAGTTACTGTGCTCATTTCGTTTGAGTTCTCGAGACGAACTTTATAAATTATGAAGACGACCGTTATGTGAAAACCTGATCATGGAACGTTACAGAGCTTTCCGCAACCTATTTTTTTCGCTTTTTGACTTCCTATATGAACGAAACACCGCAAAAATAATTTATCAGTTTTGCCCAAGAACGAAAAAATAATTATTTCGGTCCTATTCAACTCCAATTTGTGCGAAAAATGTTTTCTTTAAACTTTTCGGTTGTCTATTTTGGTTACCGTGTTTTTCGCCACGCCTTTTTCACGCAACCTGACTTCGCGTATGAACCGAAAACCGCATAGAAAAAATATCGGTTCCGCTCCGGAGCGAAAAAAATGATTTCGTTCCGGTTCAACTCCGGTTCGCGCAAAAATAACGGTCTTTTCCGGTTTTCGGTTCACGGTTCGGGTTCGGTTCAATACCCTGCCTGTAACATTCAATTTAGAGGCGGAATGTACAATTTCTCTTTACATTTGTACATTCGGAACGAATATTTCTGGTGGACATTGAAGCGTTATTCAACTACATTTATAAATGAGCATTAGTATATATGTATCAGAGTGCCAGCTCTTCTTTTCAGCAGCCTCTTCCCCCTCCCCTTTTTTTTTTAAATATTGTGGCCTACATTTATGAGCACGCGCTAGCTTAACAAAAGTTGTTAATAGGCCAGTGCACTGTTTACAAACAAGCCTGCGTTTGCCCACGGGAAGTGTGGGCACTGCGCGTGCGCAGAAACCAGATTTGCGGGATATGAAGCGCCTACGCATGCGTCGTGCCGACAGCAGAACCGCGTGTTGGTCTGGAAAGGTACCATTCAGAATACGTTTTTTTTTTTCCTTTTAAATAATAAATTTATACAGGACGCAGAGCCACTTTAATACACACAAAGGAACATCGTACTCCCCCAAAAGTCGGCACTTCTGCTCGAAGTTCAACGAGTGGGTGCTGCATGATGTTCGGCCCCAAGTGCCCCCTGGAGTCGCGTTAAGGTAAACAGCGCCTGACGTCAGCACAGGAGTGGGGGAGAGCCATTCTCATTGATGAACCGACGACGCCACCTTATCAGCAAAAGCTGCTCAGCGTTGCGCCCTCCCAGAAATACCCATTCATACCCACGGGTCGATGGGTCGCCGTCGACACAGGGTCGGCTTGTATTGAGCAATTTGGGCCGCAGTAACTCCCCTCCCTCTCTCCTTCGATCGTAAACACACAGAGTAAAAGCAGAGTGCCTCGTTAGAACGATATCGGCCGTACAAGTCGTGGAAAAAGCCGAAACCTTGGAGGAGCGAAACCGGAAGAGACACCCGCGCCACCTCTACGGTCCAGTTAGTTGAGTCGCCGCCCGAGGCGCCTCAAGCGGCGAGTCGGAGCGACGCATCCTTTTCCTTAGTCGGTCGCTCGCTCCACTCTAGTGAGGCTTCGCGCGTCGTCGCCGGGTCAGCCGGGTGGTGGAGCGCGCTGTGCAGACGGGTGTGCGTGAAAAAGTGTGCGCGGTTGCAAACCCCAAAACGCCGCTCGCGACAAAATGCACATGACAGCGCTTTCGCGACGGCGGAGTGCGGGAAATTTGCTCTCTGGATTACCGGCAGCGGAGCTGAGCCTCGGTTCGACCGGTGCGCTCGGCTAAGCCCACTTCGCGTCCCCCGCAAGCGTGCCGCCTGGATTACAGTCTTCGCCACGGTGCAGCCGCGTTCTGCGAGGAAGGACGCTTTAGTGCTGTTGTTCGGGGCCCCGTGCGTTGGCGTCGTCCGAGCTCGTGTGCATGTGTGTGCGTGCGTGTGTGCGCGAGTTGCTCCGACGCTGAGTGCACTTGTGCGGGGACTCGCTGACTCGAGGAATACTGGAAGTGCTGCGAGCGTCTCCGACGATGTCCACGAGTTCGCCCAAGATGCCCCGAGCCGTGCGCCAGCCCAGGCCGGTGCCGACTCGCCTGCCACTCAAGGGTCGTCGGCACACGCTAGCCAACGTGTTACGGTGAGTTCGCGGTCACGGTCCCGACAGCGGAGGAGGCCTTCGAGCGTACAGCCACGAACCATCGTTGTTGTTTCCTGTACTCCACGTAAAACGCGACTTCCTATACCGCCGGCGAGTGAGCTGCGATAACTTGCGGCTACAAATTCTTCATTGTGTGGGAGGCGGTAAATTTAAGCGATACGCGCGAGCACGAAGTCGGCGTTGTTGTTGTTCACTTCGTGCAACACGGTCCTTTGAGATACGGGATAACAGACGTATGTCGCTCACGCCCATACCGTGAGCTGCTCGTAACAGCTTTAATTAAAATTCTGGCCATTGTGTGTGTGTGTGTGTGTGTGTGTGTGTGTGTGTGTGTGTGTGTGTGTGTGTGTGTGTGTGTGTGTGTGTGTGCGTGTGTGTTTCTAAAATTGTTGCGCAGACTTTTTTTTTTGGTCTAATAATACCGACGCAATTTTGAGTTGGTGGGAGGGGTCGGTGGCAGTCAGTGGTTTTGACACGATCAGCGTACGCTTCTGTCACCGCGTGCCTATGTTCTTATCATCGAAAGAGCTTGTAATCCCCACGATAACGTTAATTATTTAATTTGATTTCGCTTCATTCATTTACCCTCAAGGCGTGCAGCATTACAGAGTGTGAGTGAGCAAATCAGCAAATATTATTATCATTTTTATTATTATTAGCCGCAGCAGTATTAGTCGTAGTACTACTAGTAGTGGCGGTTGTAGTGACACTAGTGGTAGTACCTGGTGGTGGCGGTATTAACATTGTAGCATATATGTACTATCCTGTAAAGAAATAAACAGTAACCATGCGTTTGTATAGTTTCCCCAATTTTGTACGCTAATTATTTCCAGCGAGAAGGCGACTTCACTAAGAAGGAGCAGGGCGTAAGCGTGGATATTGGCATCAAGTCCGCAAGCTCCGAGATTTGACGTCAAAGGGGAACAGAAATAGTTAACCATCCCACTTGATTCCAACGTTGCCAAGGGAAGGTGTCAACACGACCACTGAGCTCATACAACCGCTGTTTAGACACCGAAACGTTATAATTCCACCAAACCTGTGGACAAGGATGGTACTGCGATAAGCGCAGACAGAAAAAAAAAAAAAAAAAAGAAATCGTCGCTCGTGCGTGCAGTGTTGCAGGCAGCTGTGAACGCACCACGGGTCCGCGGTATCTACAACGAACGCGATTCAGACGCCAAAAGTTTGATTTGCCAGTAGTTGAGGTTCCCGATAGGGTGGGCCGTTGCACCGACTAGAGTCGCTGACAGGGCTAGAACGGCAGGGAGGTCTTTCAGTTCCCCGCCTCCAGCGCTGGCTTCCTGGCTTCGAGAACGCTTCGGCGGGCCTCGAGCGTTCACGCGCAGCCAAAGCACGACGGAAGGCAAGGAGCACGTGCTGGAGGTCGGGCGCGTCCGCAAGAGGCGGAGTTCTCATCCTGTCAGTGACTGCGGCAATGGCGTTGGACGTCACTAGTTAGCGGTCGTACTGCATGCACCGACCGACGCAACACGTTCGTGCGAAACTGTGAGATGGGAAGCTGGTTTCGAGGCAGGCTGAACATGCGCGGGAAAGTCTGGAGCTCCCAGTGATACATGGGCAGACAGAAGGGGAGTCGCTGACACCCCGCGTAGGAAACGCAGGGGGGCGTGGCGATGTCCCGGCCATCTCGTTATCGCTAAGGAGATTGCGGCGTCAGCCGATAAGGATGCCGAGCAACCAATCACCAAACAAGGGGGCGTGAACACGACAAGCCACGCCCTTTTTAGGCTTTTAGGGACCGTTAGAAGAGCGTAAAGCGATGCGGACGTCCGATGACGGTTGTCAGGGTATCTTTCGGTGAACTTTTAAGTCAATTTATCCGAGAGAAATGAAGATGCAACCACTTTCTCCAAGACAAAGTGTTCGCTTCTTTGGAAGACGCGAAAATAACTGTCAATAATAATAATAATATTAATAATAATAATAATAATAATAATTATTATTATTATTATATTATTGGCGCATAGTGAGCTTTTTCTAGGGAGGAATGATTAATCCGTGTGGATGCAGTACGAGATGGAAAATCATTTCTCCCTTTGTACGATTGGTTGAGCCTGGTTTGAAATCAACTTTATTGAATGTATTTGATTAACGTGTGACGAAAAAAAAAACGAACATAAACTATACCAGTCGAACCTGACTGATTAAACCCGAGTTCCCAAATAACCACGAAAACCCCGATAATATTTGTTTTTTTTCACCAAATTTTAATTCACGAAAATATCATTCCATTTAATCTCCGAACCTCGCAAAACAATTTTAAGTTAATTTTTGTTTTGCCACTTGTTTGTAAAAAAAAAAAAAAAAATTTGTAAGCTCTCCCGCTACATCGTTCTCCGAAGAAGGTCGATAGACCAGCGGCAGATTCATAACCCGAGAACGATCAATCGGGAGGAAGGACGCACGACCCGAAGTTCATTATCCGTAGAATTACCTCGGGACTCGAAGGAAATGCGAGCGAGACACGAAAGGCACACCAGGGGAAACCCAAGTCGGCACATGGGATTTTCGAAAGGGTATAACAGTCCTTCCTCCTGTCGCGAAGACGAAATACGCGCATGGGACAAAGCTCCGTGCGCCTTCCTGTCCGCGGCGTCCAGCCCGTCACGTTGACACGCTGTCAACAAGTCCAACCGCACATGTACAGCTTCCGAAATCTTTCGCTTCCCGCGAATTTTAGACAGCGCAGGTGTCGCGGGGAAGACAATCCTTCGTTCTATTTCAGCTTCCGCGTTGACTTTTGACTCGAGGCTTCTTCTGTGTCTATTTTCATAGCGGTGTCCCAAGGACGTGCACATCTAGACGCCGTTGTCCACCTCTCATCGCTCGGGCGAGAAATGCCTCGTCATTGCGCTGTGGCCGGATGCGCAGCGTCTGAGATTCTGGTATAGACGCAGAAAGCGTTTCTTGCGATGGTCTAAAGGTACATTCGTTTCTAGTGCCGAGCGGAAGTTCGTCTGCTTCTTGCGCACGGATTGCGGTGACGTCAGAACGCCGAGTTCTGGTTGGGTGATTGGAAGGATCAATCAATCAATCAATCAATCAATCAATCAATCAATCAATCAATCAATCAGTGGATAAACCTCAATGCTACCTGCCGTGAAGTCTACCCACTATCCTTCCAGTCGCAGCCAATGAGAACTCGATATTCTGACGTCCCTGCTACCCCTGCGCAGGAAGCAGACGAACTTGTGCTCCGCATTGCTATTCCCCATCTAGGGAATGGACTAGACAAGGACTGGCCAAACTGCGGCTCGCGAGCCGCATGCGTCTCTTCGCAGGCCCAAGTGCGACTCGCGCGGCTCCCTGGTATCCTTCCTTTCAGGGGCAGAAGCAGCTATTTCTTGAGTGGGGAGGGGTCAGTGTCCCCCCCCCCCCCCTCTCTTTCCTGTTTCTATGCCCTAAAGTTTTACACATGCAGAATTCTAGAGGAGGGTCAGAACATCCGGATCCCCCCCCCCCCCCCCCCCCCCCCTCTCAATCCGCCTCTGCTTCCACTCCTATGTCCCCGAGACGAAAAGAGTTCTAGAATTTAAAGAAAGTTAACAACCTTGGCAGCCTTGTACTACATTACGTACATACAGCTGGATTGGTTTTTGACACTTGGATGTGTCCCCAGTGACCCTGGTTCCTTTATTGTTGGAGAAAGAAGTTCGAACCGAGTACGCGTAGCGGGCGTCAGGGGCAGTGGCTGGCTAGAGAAACATGCATTCATTTTTTGCTTAGCGGTTGAAGAGACATTCTGCTGCCTGGTGTTATTTGTTGTAGTCGTCAATTCTACTTTGCCCCTTTGGAAAGTACTGTTCCCTGTATATCGTTTCGTTTGAAAAGTAGCCCCCCCTCCCCTTTTTTTAAATGTTTCCCTGCAGCTGACTGAACTTTGAAGTTTTTTTCTACAGCCCCATGTCACCCTGGCCACCCCTGGACTAAACCGTGACGTGGGTAATTCGAATGAGTGCCCAACGACGGGTTTTCTTCGAGGAAAACAGTCGAAGAAACAAACAAACATAAAAAATCGCTCTGGTCAGAGCGGAGCATATCCTATAGTACGAGCATTTGCCATTTGGTTTTTATTTGACCACAGCCTACCACCCGCAGGCAAATGGTTTGGTCGAGCGGTTCTACCGCCATCTCAAAGCCTCCCTCATGGACCACGCCACACCAGATAAATGGGCCACGTCTCTACCCATCGTCCTCCTAGGGTTGCGCACAGTCATAAAGGAAGACCTAGGATGTGCCGCATCACATTTAGTTTATGGCACATCGCTGCGCCTCCCAGCTGAATTGGTCAGCCCTACCACCCCCATCCATGGCGGCCCCACAATGACTGCAGGATTGCCTTACGTGGAAGACTTATACCCCTGTTATTGGGGTATCCACACGAAGGAGAAATTCGCCCCTTTCCTTCGCGGAGCGTGCATCACGTGAGACATACGTCATTCCTTTTTGACGCCTCGTGGCGCCGTTCTCCTCGTGGCGGAGGCGCGGAGGCTTCGTACTGTCAGCACGAAAGCTCCGCAGGTGGGCGGCGGAGCCGAGGACGGAGTTTCCCGGGATGTTGACGTCACGACATCCGTCCGCGGAGTTCTCCTTCGTGTGGATACCCCTTATGGGGTATCCACACGAAGGAGAAATCCGCCACTTTCCTCCGCGGAGCGCGCATCACGTGCGACATACGTCATCCCTTTTTGACGCCTCGCGGTGCCGTTCTCCTCCGTGGAGGAGGCGCGGAGGCTTCGTGCTGACAGCACGAAAGCTCCGCAGGTGCGCGCGGCGGAGCCGGGGACGGAGTTTCCTGGGTTGTTGATGTCACGCATCCGTCCGCGGAGTTCTCCTTCGTGTGGATACCCCTTTATGGGGTATCCACACGAAGGAGAAATCCGCCACTTTCCTCCGCGGAGCGTGCATCACGTGAGACATACGTCATCCCTTTTTGACGCCTCGCGGCGCCGTTCTCCTCCGTGGCGGAGTCGCGGAGGCTTCGTGCTGTCAACACGAAAGCTCTGCAAGTGCACGCGGCGGAGCCGGGGACGGAGTTTCCCGGGTTGTTGACGTCACGACATCCATTTGCGGAGTTCTCCTTCGTGTGGATACCCCTTTACACGGGCACACTTAACCGCGGTGAACTCAGCTTAACTGCTGTTTCGCGGCACCACAGATACCGCAGTATACTCTCGGACAGCTATTTCAGAAGAAGTGAAGAGCGCGCGTGCACTGCTTCGATAGATGCTCAAGATGCTCAAGCGCACGTTCGCCCATAGCTTTGACTGCATAGCCGCAGAATGTTGTCGGCAAGTATTGTGCGCTAATACCCCTGTTACACGGGCACACTTAACCGCGGTTAACTCAGCTTAACTGCTGTTTCGCGGCACCACAGATACCGCACTATACTCTCGGACAGCTATTCCATAACATGTGAAGAGCGCGCGTGCAGTGCTTCAATAGATGCTCAAAATGCTCAAGCGCACGTTCGCCCATAGCTTTGACTGCATAGCCGCAGAATGTTGTCGGCAAGTATAGGAAGTATTCACTGGCGGCCATAGCTGTGTGCACGACTGCTGAGCGCGTGCTGATGTCGAGCTTCCGCAGTTCTTTTGTAACGTGCATTCCGCACCCTGAAGATTGCCGGTCTTAGCAGCCTATTAATGTGGGCTCGTTCAGAGCATGCGCTCTAGAAATCACCCACAAATATGGCGCCCAGTGAATACTCCTTATTGTGCGCTGACTGTGGCTTAGCGTAACTGCAGTTAAGTTTGCCCGTGTAACAGGGGTATTAATGGCTGTGACACGGTCGTGTCCGTTGACCGCCTCAAGCCGGCATTTGTTGAGAGCGATACGATCGCTCAGCCGGCTGATCTTCCCAGCGTGCAAGCTCCTCGAGTTCCAGAGTAGCACCCGCGACCCGCATCAAACACTCCAGGACAGTTTACTGGGACGGCTCCGTCTCCAAAGGGGGGTCTATGTGGCGATAGCCACAGGGAAAAGAAGAAGAAGATCGCGTGGTCCTACTACATTCGAATCTCGAAACACATATCTGGGCATGCACAGATAGTCAGTGCCATTGACGACGTGATGTATTACTTTTCCCTGAGTTTTATATTGTTCTATATTAAACGGGAAGTATCGTAATACTATAACATAACATTGTACCCCAAGTTACTTTCAGAATATCAATCAACAAAACTCAAGAAAACAAAACTAGTGATATGGCGGTAAAAAAAGAATACAACATTCTATAAAACTAGAAAATAATTTTATAAACAAAGAATAAATCAGGGAACTACGGAAGAGAGGAAAACAAAATCAGGGAGATAATTTGAACGAATTTATTCGTACGGCACAATGGCTTCCTGCGTTCCCTAGGGGGTGCTGCGAAGAAGGACTTGTTAGGCCTTGTTTTGGGTAGTACAAACTTTAGCGTCTCAAACTGTCACGCATGCAGAAGCGTGCCAGCTCTGGTGCCGAGCGCGAGATCACGATGAAAATACAAAGAAACAACAAAAATTCGAACGCCGTCAAAGCTAAGACGCTAAACGCGTGAGCCAAGAACAGCCGTTCCCCGCGTTCCAAAGTAGACATGACAAAGAAAAAGAAAAATTAAAGCGTCGCTTCACAGGTGTTTTGACGTCACCACCCAGAGATAAGAGACGCGTACCCTAGCGGTGGTGTCATGAATTTGGCACTTTTGGTTGTCTTGCGTCGCTGAGTCTGGCCGAGTTTTGGCGTCCAAAAGTGTTTTTTCGTTCTTCAGAATCAGACAGAATTAAAAAAGCTCAACCAACGTGCCGTAAGTAGTGCGAGGCTCAATCAAGTGAGCTTGTATTACCCAAAATGAGGGCGCTACAGTTTGTTCAAAGCCAGAGCCGTTTATTGAGAGAGTTTGGCCATACATTGGTTTGAATAGGCGAGCATCTCGGGGCCAACCACAGGCCGCGAAACAGCCCCTAGCGGTGGTCGTGTGCTCTAAATTTGTGACACGACTATACTTCGTTTCACCTTATGTGCGAGCGAAGGCAAAACTGGAAGCGCGAGCTCGGAAGCTCCGTGCGTTCAGGCTTTGCTCGAGCGCGCGAGCTGGGGAGAAATGCAAAAAGCGCTGGTCTCGCGCTTCTAGCTTTCCGCGTCTCAAGACACTCGCGCACCCCACCCTTTGCACTGCTTTCTTTCAGCCAGTCTCAGGACGCTGTTCTAGCAGTGCAGACAAAGGCATGGGCACGAGCGCGTTGCTTTGGAAAGTGCCTCCTATGCACGAGGTCTCGTACAAACAAAAGCGTTTCGCTGAGCTAGGCTCACGCGCCTGTGCCTTTGTCTTCACTGCAGACATTTGTGAGATGGAGTAGAGGTCTCCTGATTGGTCGACGCAGTCACAAATTTAGTTTACGCTCTAAGCGTGGGGGGAATATTCGGCGCTGGCGGCGGCCTTTGCTCCGCCTATTGGCCAAACTCTCCCAATACACGGCTCGGTTCAAAGCTTCAGCGCAGGAGGCCTATAAAAAAAAAAAAAAGACGGTTTGTGAAACAGTCATACAGTCAGTCACGTTCAGAGGCACAGGGTGCTTGCGAGCACTATTCAAACTGAAGCACGCCTACTCTGCCGGTGCGCTCTTTTCGACAGCAGTCACGAGGCGCTCGAGCAGAGCCATCCTGCCCTTGTGTCGCTGCTTCCGACTGGCCTCCATGCCGGTGAACACCTTGAGCAGCGAGCCCAGGGTGGGTTCCCTCTTCCTCTTGCTTGATGTTCCGGCCGAAGCACTCTGGTTAGATGACGGAATCCTCCCTGAGGCAAGTAAGGAGGGCCCTGCCCCTGCCTTTTTGAGAGATCTCAACCTCGGCGCTGAAAATTTTTTTTTTTGCATCGTGTTACGTTTATTTAACGTCTTTCAATATTTACTCGGTCTCCCCTTCCTTCTCAGTCACCCTTCTTGGCGCCAACAATACAGTTAATGCAATCTGGTGCTCCTTCTCGAGAATATCACGAAGCTCACTAGGCCACAGAAACAGCACGTTTACAATTGATGACCAAAATAAAGGGTTAGTGAACGTACGTACTCCCTCTATTCGAAATGCACCCGAGAGTGGCATGACAATATTTTTTTTTTATTTGGCGTTTTTGTAGGCTCTTTTTAATGACTTCCACTTGTTCTCGGCCTGCTCAGCTGTGATAACGCCCCCGAACTCTCCGACGACGGTGTAGCACAGCTGCTGCCACAGGGGCTCATTTGGTTCTAAACATTTGTTTACTATTAGCATATATTGTACAATATCACGGCAAAGGCATACCTGAAACCTCCCTTTGTTCTGAGACGCTCCTCTAGTTCCTTACAAAAGCCGACTAAAAACTTAGTTTTCACGACACTCCACGGCTGGAATTCGACGTCCGCCGTGGACGAACACGCAGGCTGCAGGACAGCTGGGTCTGGGTCCGGCTAGGAGGAAAGAATAGAATGCGAACGTAGTAGACATCGATGCATAATCACGAGGTAATGATTGGCGTAAGCCAGTCATTCACTAAACGTAAGTAAGGCTGCGTAAGCAAGCCTACGCAGCCTTCTTACGGTTTTTACAATGGCATCATATTCGAGCTAATTCCTACCCTCCGTTGTGTACACCATCCCGCTTCCGTCCACTACAGGTACACCATTTTCATCCACGAGTGGAAATACTCCAGTTTCAACGTTATTATGGCTGTGTTCCAAATCTTACCCAAATGAATCCGAGTTACTCCGGCGGGTCGTGTCACGTGACAGCACATATTGAAAACGCTGGACGCGGGTAGGTTTTGGAACTCCAAGGTACAAAACCCTTACCCTGGAGTAAGATCGAGTAAGTTTTCGAACACGGCCTGTGTAACATACATGCTTCAAATGAGCGAGCACAGCGAGCAAGAAAGAGAAGAGTCGTCTGCTTTCGTCGTCTGCTACCGCACGAACGCTGAACTGGCTTCGGAGTCGGTGCGAGCATTTGCGACACTGGGACTGAACTCGTTCAGAACTAGGATGAATCGAACGCGCCAGTGCAGCGGTCGTGCAACTTCCGGTTGAATCGAATGCAACAGTTCTTGCACTGTTGAACGATTTCAGCCAGTTCGGGCGAATCGAACAGACCCGACGATAAAGTTATCTGCGGCCACTCCACAAGCATGTCCAGCTTCATATTTTTGTATGCTTCGAAAATGCCTGCAGAATGTGACAGAATATCGTCATACGAGGAAGAAACAGACAGTGTCTGCAGGCAGTCCTTTTTTATGATGCAGTGTCACCTCGTCTTTATTCTGCGCGAGTTAACACTTTGGCCGATAATTTGCAGCCGTATAATCGCAGTCAGATTTATGTCTTCTTTATTTGTTCGCAAGCTGGCGCTGCTTGATGCAGCACTATAGGTTGTCTCTGCCCCGCGACACACATACGAGGAAAAAAGGACACGGAGGAGTCACCCGGATAGTTTGGATTTCTTGCTTTGTTTTCAATCTTACTTGGCGTGACCACGACGTGTCCACTTGGCGGACAAGATTTCTTTTTCTTCTTTTTTTTTTTATATATAAAGATTATGTTGTGTTCTTTCCCGAGACACGCTGCCGCCGGGATGGGCGCGACGGAGGTATTGATTTTCAGCCGAGAGCTAAATTTATTTTCCGCCGTCTTTTGTCTTGGTCGTATAGTCTATACCACTACCTTGTCACGAACCTTCGTGTGTCCTTTAAAGGTTCCTTTGTCTCTCGCTTATTTTATTTTTTTTTCCGTGCCCTCCGTGTGCCTCTGTGTATTAAGAATAGTACCACGGAGATGAACAACCATAGCTGCGCGCTTTTTCGCATTTTACTTGGAACGGGTACTGACGGACATCGAAATTTACCCCTCAGGTTAGCAACCTAACTGAACACCTTTAAACCGCTATGTTCAAAGACGGTACTTCAATACTGAGGGGGGAAAAAATAACTTACGATAGTTGGTTTGCGTTAACAGCGTCGCAAAATACATCGTTGTCTTAACCTAAAACAATAACAACAGCAGCAACGTTCTAACATGAATTTTGTTTGTGTTCTGCTTTTAAGTACATACAACATCGGGCGAAACAATGTTTACACTCCACCTAGCGCTACGGTATATGATTGTCGTTATTAATGTTTGGTACCACACGGCTCGATGCACGGTTTTGCTCACGTTTCCTTTTTTCTTTTTTTTTTTTTTTCTTCGTGCGTCGACTCCGCTGTCCTATATCCGTCATGCGTTCCGGGGACGGTATGGAGGAAAGCGTGATCTATCAGTTCGCCGATCTGCGCGTGACGCGGTTGGGATTTCTTTTGTTTTTGGCGGGAAACCTCGGAATCCACGGAAAGCGGACTTTCTTTTCTATTTCACGCGGACATGTATATATATATATATATATATATGCCCTCAGCTTCGTTGTGAATCTTGCATTTGTTCTCCGGCCAAATTAATGCATCGCCGTCAGCTATTAACGCCGAATACGTTGTAGGATACGAGGTTAATATAAACTCGCGAGCTAGTTTTAACGTTACGCGTGATTCTAACCGGAGACGACCGACGACGAGGGCCAAACACACGCGTCTCGAATGGAGCTGAATAGATTTTTTTTTTTTTTTCACACATCATGTTTAAATATGCCACATTCTCGCACTACCTCCACCGAATTTGCACATGTTCACACATGCCAACGCCACGCCCCCGATCACACAGCCAATGGCACAGGACTCAGACGTTTCTAACACAGCCGTATCAAAAAAAAAAAAAGATAAAATTAAGAAAATTATGTTTTTATAAAATTATGGTTAACTTTTTGGGACATTCCGTGAAATAAAATGCTTTCGAGGAAATGTCGACATTCTAATTGATTTGAAATGGGCATGGGCAGTTACAGTCATCGGGAACATTCCCATTTTTTTGTCTGTCAAGAAAAGCAGCAATTGATATTTTTGTTTTGCGAATGTGGCCCATAGAATTCAATTCAAAAATATTTGTAGAGCCTTGGAATAAAAAGTAAACGCGTTTAAAAGGGTAATTACTGCTCATTAGTATTTTATGACTGTCACCTAAAACATTCCCGGGGAGCATTGCAATGTTTCTTGTTGTTCAGTTGAAATTCTAATTTTAGCGCATGCGTCGAAGCGTTGATGTGGAAGAAAGCTGAGAACGCTTCCCTTTCCCCTTTCCTATCCCTTACACAAGTAAAAACATCAGCGTCTCCACATCTAGTGCGATTCAAGGCTGGTTAATAGTATTTCCTCCAGAACCAATCTGAATTGTTTCTTTAAAAAAAAAAAAAAAAAAAAAAAAAAACCTTTTTTTGCACATTTTTGTTTTACTCAACGCAATAGTGTCGTCCCACACGGGCAAACATTCATTGCACTCTTCTACTTGCCTCGCTTGCCGTAGAAGAGTGCAAGGCAAGAGTATTTCATTGTAGTCCCGGTTGGAGTCACTAATCGTCGAGTATCGTCACTCCATTGCACGAGTTTCTTTTGGGCGCCATTGTGTTGGTGCTTAGTGCGCAGGGTGGGCGAAATAGACCCTTTTCAAGACCCCATGGAGCAACAATGGCGATCGCCATTTCTCAGGCACGAAGCGTGTGATTGGTTCCGAGTCCTCGCCGAACGCTGACGTCACACTCGTTCTCGGTATACGAGTTGAGCCGAGTTCATGCCGAACACAAAGGTACCGAACAACGGCGGGCTGCCTTTGTCTCCAGTGCACTTGTCGACCGCGTTTGAATGCTAGAGCCAAACGCCAGACTCCTGCGTTCGGCGTTTCAACGTGCTCGACGAGGGCAGTGGAGACAAAGGCAGATATAGCTTTTGGTCTACTCACTAATCATTCGAACCAGAGCTCGGCGTTTTGAGGTACCCGCGCCCTCTCGTCTCCTTCTCTCCCCCAGTTGTTCGGCGCATTTAAACGGGTCCGTCTGACCGGCGCCGAATAGCACTACGGACGAAGAGGTCGCCAGACGCTGTGCCCGGTGATGTGACAAGCGTGTCTCCTTAGCTCCCGCCCCGTCTCATCGTCTCTCGGAGAGTATGGGCGCGGCTGCTGGGGCGGACGATTATGCAAAGCGGCACTCGGGAAATGGTCACAGCTGACGGACCCCTGTGTGGCCTCGGCAGTGTAACTGCTGCACGGCGCCCTTCCTCTTGGGGACACTTTGTCTGGTTGTCTTCCATTGTTCGGGGCTTCCTCGTTGCTATCTCTCCGTCTGCTGCGCTTAACGCTCCAGAGATGCCTGGAAGCCGCGCTCACGTCGTTCATAGATCCTGCAAAGGACACGGTGTTCCTTGCGGGCGTGATGACAGAATTACGTGCGGACACTCCGCAAGCTTTAAACATGGTCTAGAGTGGTCTACATACACCAGGGGTATCAAACTCATTTGGGTCTCGGGGCCAGGTAACGCCCCCCCCCCCCCAAAAAAAAAAAAAAAAAAAAAGTTCACGGGCCACGTAAAGTCCGCGGGGAAGGGGGGGGGGGGGGGGGGTTGAGAGATTTTATTTATATATACAGGAGACCTCGTGCTCTCTGTTTTTTGTAAACTCTCAGATGGGGTAGTTACATATTTAGCTCGAATTTGTTTATAGGTTTACTTTGCGCCCTAATCACTCGATGTAATAACAATAAATAAAACGGCACCGCCCCCGCCTACTTGCTGGCATTCTTTAAGAAAACAAGTGAACAAACACACTTTTGTTTCTGTTGCTCAATTCACTCGGAAATTAATCCAACTCACCATGTCTAAAGAAACAAGTCTTCATACAAAAATTCTTGCATTGGTGCTAATTGTTTTTTAGCAGCAGTTTGAGAATATTTTAATTTTAATAATCCTATATTCTAAAGACGAGAATCCTGAGTTCATAGCTTTATCTTTGGCAATTGTTTTTGTTAATTTGGCGATTTAGAGGAGTTGCTTCATGATCGTAGACAAGCGCCGAAAAAAAAAAAAAAGACAGGGACAAAAAGTCGACGTAAACGCTAGCGCTGTTTTTACGTCCAACTTCTCGTCCCTGTCTTTTTTAGGCGCTTGTCTATGAATGCGTCCGTGAGCGAAAGAGCTCGCGTTGCAGCCGAGAGTAGCGGAATTGTCGTTCATTTGTTAAACGTGACAAAAAGCTGGGAACCAGAAATTAAAGCGAAACACAAAGCGAATAAAAATAAACGGCATAAACTATGTGAATCCGTTATAAAAGCAGACCTAGGTTTTGGGCCGAAGTGAATTGGCCACACACATAAGATCATTATGGCGCATGCCATTTCAAACACTCGAGGCATGGGAACGGAGGCTCGCAGCCAGTTGCCTGCGGGCAGTGTCCCAGCGAGTCGCCGTGGGTCGCATGCGGCCCGCGGGCCGCGTGTTTGAGACCTCTCACATATACGATTGGTACACATACACGTCAGAATGCCGAATTTTGACTGGAGTAGGCGTAAATTGAGCCTGCTGCCTTTGTCTCTACTCGCTCTTCAAACCCATTGCTATATTATCCAAGCTATATTACCCAAAATAGAAATATTGCTATATTACCCAAGCATCAAGGAGAATGCAGGGATTGGTGTTCCACGCGCCACACGCTCGAAGTAAATAACCAAAATAAAGCGTTGCCGAACGTGCGTGCAAGTTGCCATTTGTTTTAGGCATTTGCTTTAGAAAAGTTACTACTGCTGAGGCCAGCACATGCGGCGCGTGGAACACCAATCTCTGCATTCTCCTTGATCCTTGGGTAATTTATCAATAGGAAGTATTCACTGGCGGCCATAGATGTGTGCACGACTGCTGAGCGCGTGCTGATGGCGAGCTTCCACAGTTCTTTTGTAACGTGCATTTTGCACCCTCAAGATTGCCGGTCTTAGCAGCCCATTAAAGTAGGCTCGTTCAGAGCATGCGCTCTAGACATCACCCACAAATATGGCGCCCAGTGAATACTCCTTATAGGTCTATTCATTGTACACATGTCTTCATCATCAGGCAATCTCTCATTGTGTAAGAATTCTTATGATTGCTATCGATGTACGCGTATATTTCAATGCATCATTTGTTATGTACAGATTTCATCATCATCGTTGTTCGTACATCGTACATCCTGTTAATTCCTCGAGTTCGAAGTAGCCGGTCCCATGATATGGGAACAAATCCCTCACCTCATCGAGTAAACTTTGAATGGACCTCTTGGCGAATATGTGCTGCCACCTAGACACGCGAATCGGTTCGAGACTAGGTCACTGGAAAACAACGCGCGCCCAAGGCCTCTCCCACCCGTTCCACACCCAAAACGTCAGCTACATCCTGTTCACCCATTGAGGCGATGTGACCTAGATACGGCTACCCCAAGCTCACCTTTGTCCCCATCCTGCGTAATCTTCCGCCACCGAAGTCGACACAACGAAACCGCTCAAAGGCGAGAATTGCAAGATGGCGGATTGTTTGGAACTAGATACTCTCGAACCCAGGCGCATGAAATACTCCGCGCATGAGCACCGCGTATTTCTACAAAAGGTCCATTCAACTTTACGCTTAGAAAATGTCTGCAGATAGTTTTTGTATGACTAAGGTGACGGTCGTACAAGGAAGAAACGCGCCTCCAGTATAATCTCTGCTGACTGTCTCTTGTATGATGTATTAGCAGTATTACCGCGGCTTTAGGGAACTCAAGCCATGGAGAGCGTGTGTAATATACTGGCGGACGCCTAGCTCCTATACTCAGTTCACCCTTAAAAGGATTGTCCGGTCGAATTTCGTATTCAGGAAAACCATATTGTCGATGACTGTACGAGCATCTTCCACGACAAATAGGAATTTTTGTGTGCTTCCCCGGACGAGTGATTGTATTTCAAACCAAGCGTGCATAAACGGCGTTTTCCTCTTCCCCCTTCGGAGCTGCGGAGGCTCTGACGTAACACAAGGCAAAGAACGCGCCGAACTGAAGCGCCCTTCGAATTTTGTCCCCCGCGTGAGCGCTATACGACGTGGTTCACCCTCGTTGCTGCGCTAGAGAATGTTTCCTGAATGAAAGGGGACTCTCGGTGTGCGGTCCTCACGCTTCACACTTCTCCGCGAAATTTACACTGGCGAGTAACATGGAACGCTGCGGTGCGTCGGGGCCACTGTGTTCCCACGGAGGAATGAGGCATAGGATAGGACAATTGGAAGCCTGCTGTGACGTCACATTAGACATGAGAGCGCAGCCATTGATTTTTGCAAAATTTGGCATGCAGTTTCGTATAATTATCCGTCATGGATTACACAAAATTGTGGAGTCGCTTAATAGAATAAAAATGGCCTATGTTAATCATTCGGCTCCCACCAGGTAACCATCGCAAGATCTTAAGAACTTCCGGTTTTCAGCGGACAATCTTTTTTATGCATAAACTTCAGCCAAAACTACAAGCACGAGCTGTAGCCCGCGCACCTGTGACGTGCATTTCAAGCGCGAGTGTTCCTTCTGCGGAAGAACCCTTCGAAGCAGCGACCTCGAGCTCTCGTGCTTGTGGCGTTGTCTGCATTCTCCGCTGAAGAGTGAACGGAGTTTAAACAGCGCCCTCAAAAATGGCGTCCGGTGCCAGCGAAGGGCTTTCCAGGCCTTGGCACAGCAGTCAGGCATTTTCACTCATGCGTTTGACGCTCCACGTGAACGTCTAATTTCATCGTATGCTATAGCAACAAACACTCGGCATGAGCATCTGTTTCATTATCTCCTACACAAACTACTGAATCAGGCGATGGAGCAGACGATGTCGCAGACGATGTAGCAGACGACGGTGCTCATCCGGGCTACCTAGGGGGCGCTGAGGGGATCTACCAGTGATGACGTTTAGAGGAGGAAACGCGCAGGCCTTGTCTAGTATACGCGTTTGGGCCCGTCCTTTGAACGGGCGAAGCTCTGTGTGCGTACAGAAAAACCTGTATGCATACAAGTTCTGTACGCTTGCAGGTCCTTTACGCATACAGGTCCGGACTGAATACAGGATGTATGAATACAGAAAAAAACCTGTATGCATACAGGTCCTGTATGAATACAGGTCCGGTACGTACAAGGGAAGACAAAGTTTGATATATAGGTCGTGTATTCCATAACATTGTACGAATTAAACTGGTCAACTAGTATTTATGGATTTTTTTTTTTTTTTGTGGCGATGGGGGCGGAGAGACGGAGCGAGGCGGAGACGCTTCATTGGTTGTGCCAGTGATAACACAAAACGGTGACGTCGTTTCACCCGTCGACCAAACTCTCTTCGTACAAATGTATTTGACCGGGACGCGTGAACGGCAGTTGACGAACGGCCGCAAAATAAGACTGCGTCTTTTCGCCCCAAAAGTGCACAACTGGACCTGTCTGTATCATCTTGGTAGAAATAAATAAGATAAAAACAAAAACAAGATGGCGCCCTCTTTGCCGTCTGCTATTGCTCTTTATGCCATGCCACGCGATTCTGTTTCGTTTTTTTTTGTTTCCCGACATTGAGAATAACACACCGAGAAAATCATCTCCCGTATGTTCCCGAACGGTGACATCATGGCAATGTATTACTTTGACCAAAGTTCGGAAGCTCGTTCTTACAAAAAAAAAAAAAAAAAGAAAAAACGTATTTGTCACGCAATCCTGACGCCATCGCATAGACGGGTCGTAGAAATGGCAGTCGCCATTCGTCGTCCGATCGGAGCTAGAGAACCTCGGTTTAGGAGAGGGACAAACTGGAACCGCGGGGAGCGTTCGCAGTTTGATGGCGGACGCCGCCTGCGCTTATGGATCGCGAGTGCGCAAGCGCTGCGTTGTCGGGTGGCGAGGAGGAGAGTGTGCGTAAAGGCTGAGACGGTTGCAGACGATCAACGCTCTCGTCACATCCTCGCAGCTCGTATTGCAAACTCTGCCCGTAAACCCCCGACCGAGCAGTTGGAAACACTCAGAAATCTGGGCTCTCTAATCGGAGCCGTAGCAGACGAACCGCCACAAAAAACGAGGCGCCATGTTTGTTTCTCCGAAATACTGCTCAGCCGCAGCAGTCGGCTCGTAGGCTTTCGTCGCCAATAAACGGGTAAAATGCCTCAGCCAATCTTTCATTATCTATATTACGTTTTTTTTTCTTTTTCTTCGTCTATTTGCTAGTTTCTTGGCAGTCTGAGTTCCCTTGCGCAAACAAACGCAGTCGTAAAAGCGCGCTTTATTATTTTTGTTGTGGTTGTTGTTGATTCGTGAAGAGCAGAGCGGTTGTAAAGCGCTTAGATTTATCGTGGGCTGGCAGCGAAGCCGGCCATCAACCAGATATATTGTCGAGAATTAGGCGTCTGTTGATGCTCGAGACGAATTCGGTTGAACGTCGTCTGCAATTCAACTGCAAAAGAAGACGCACTCTGCCAGACTCTGCCAGGGGGTGCTGCGAGCGGCAACTGACTGCAATCCATTATATGATAAGGTCGAGCAGAGTTTAGGGGGGGGGGGGGGGGGGGGGAACCGCGGACGGCAGTCGAACGAGGAAAGCGGTTTTTGTTTAAAACGTGCGCATTGGCGACGCGATCGACCAAAAGCATCGCCAGACTGGCGTCGATGTGGTTGACCTTCCCCGATTGGCCAAAGGATCACCTGACGTCTTGAGTAGGATGCATTTTACGTTTGTTAGTGGATGTAAGCGGAACGTCAGAGTGTCAACTCTGACATTGGTTTAAGGACGCGATGACTCCAAGCTTCCACCGTGCTTTATAGACGCTTTAAACATGCGCCCGACACGCGCTAGAGTGAGCCGCCATTGCCGACCTTCTCCTGTCTTACCGAGATTCCTAGCCACTGAAGCGGGCGTTGACGTGCCTCCACAAAGGCGTATGCTGGGGAGAAGGACGCAGTAGCAGCCGAGGTGGCAATAACCTGTCCTACTGTGGTAATGATGTTGTGAAGCGAACGGAATAAGAGGAAACAAAAACTGAAGGTCGGTTATGGCCAGGGTGTAAGATAGACAGGTGGGGAAACGAGAGCCAAATGAGCGACCGGATTGTGTCCCTTTCAGGTTTCTCTTTTTTTGTGGCGCCATCTATGTGGAGCACCGCGAACTCTCACTCCAGGTGGGCGACCGGTGGCGACCAGCTAAACCGACGGAGATTTTTTTTCTTCTCGCCGCAGCGCCATCTGTCGCAAATTGGGGGTACCCGCAAGCAGACGAGTACACAATCCGGTCACGGCATTGCTGTAGGCCTCTATGGGCCGTTTCCCCACCTGTCTATCTTACACCCTGGTTATGGCGGCGCCCATGCACAGCTGCCTGAAAGCGTCTATACTAGTGATGGACCGAATCTGCCGAACTTCTGATTCGGCAAAGTTCGGCAAATGCCGAACTTTTGAAGGAAAGTTCGGCAAAGATTCGGCAAAAATTCGGCAAATGTCTGCGCACGCGCGGGAACGCGACGGGGCCATGGATTGCAAATGGACGCCGTGCAGTCGTGCGGTTACCATCGTGCAGTGTAGTACGACCAGCGGTTACGGCGCGGTGTGGAGTAGGCAACACGGTAACTGTGCGTTTGTGAGCGAGTGTGGTTCTCTTTCTGCCTCAAGAATAGAAGATCGACCAGTAATTTACGCAGTCCACTGCGCTAGTGACAAATGACGCGGTGCATTCTTAAACATTGGCTGACAATTACTCTAAAGCACTCCTCGCAATTATAACAATTCTGTTTTCGGTTTTCATTATCTGCATAAAACTAAACACAGAACTTTAATGCTCGACGTTGCACATCCTAAATAGAGTTGGTCGTGGTCCTAACACCAGAAACTGGCATTTTAAAAGTTAAAAACGAGGCGTTGCGAATATGGGACGCAGACTTTCATGCAAAGCTGGCGTCAAGTGACTCAAATCGAAAAACACGCATATGTACAATATTATTATTTTCTCTTCTGGTGAAGGCTCAGCAACTGTTGCATTTCGTTTTCGCGCACAAAACGGTGACTCCCACAGAAAGCAAGAACACAGCGTTATTGCCTTCATTTTAACAATGTACACCAAGGAGGTTGATGTTACACACACATGCAGGCTTGCGCTGATGATGCCTCAAAACCGAAACTCTCGTAGCGTGATTCGTGACTGCGCCACGCTTGCTTCCAACCTCGTTGTCATGCCACTTCTGCAAGGAGTAACTAAAATTGCAAGTAAACACACAAAAACGACACCGATACAATTATCTTGTAGAATATCACCTTATTTAGTAATAACTATGTCAATATGCATTACATGTTGCATTTAAGTTAAGAAAAAAGAAACATAAAACCGTTTTTCACCAGAAAAAACGAAATATCAACGTTAAGTCTGGTAACAATGTATTTTTGCCGAATCTTTGCCGAATCTTTAGAAAAGTTCGGCAAAGGTTCGGCTTTGCCGAATCCCAAGATTCGGCGCCGAACTTTCGATTCGGCAAAAGTTCGGCCCATCACTAGTCTATAGACCTTTCCAATGTTTACAAAATCACAGTCCAGCGTGCGATCTTCACAGTCCAGCACGTGCGTGTTCGTCGCTTCGGAAAGCGAGCGAAGCACGCGCCATTCGCACGAACGCTCAAAATGGCACCGGCCACAAGCTCGTTTTTGGAAAGGTCTATACACAGCGCCAATATTGTCGCTGGCGATTGATAATCCTGGTCCTGACATCACAAATAGGAAGCAGACGAGGGAGCCACCAAAGCATCACGTCGCAAATATTCGGTGACAGGGCTAGAACGACAAGGCGTCTGCTTCAGACGCCCTTTCTCCAGCGCTTGTTCGTTGCCTTTCGTCGTGCTTTGGTTGCGCGTGCACACGCGTGACTCATGGACGCTGGAGTGTTACCCAAGCTAGGAAACTTGCGCTGGAGGCAGGGCCACTGAGACTCCTCCTCATCGTTCTAATCCTGTTAGTGACCATATGCGATTTGCACTGACGCCAGTTTCAGCGGCCATTGTAAGGTAGCTGGATGCCGCGCCCGTACCTTCCCAAGGGTACATTTCTGTTCATCAGAATTAATTTTCTCGGCAAGAAAAAAAAAATATTAGCAGTGATCATTGGTACGATGCGATTACGTAACGTGAAAACCATGTATAGCAGCACTTACCGCTCATTCACACTGGAAGCGGATCCGCGTTCTCAAAGCGGTTGCGAACGCGGTTGTATAAAGATCCAGTGCAAATGCACGCGCACTCGATGACATCAAATGCGCGTGCTATTGTACTGGATCTTTATACAACCGCCAGAGCCGTATATTAGGAGAGTTTGGACAATAGGCGGAGCAAAGGCCGCCGCCAGCGCCGAATATTCCCCCCACGCTTAGAGCGTAAACTAAATTTGTGACAAAGCGTCGACCAATCAGGAGACCTCTACTCCATCTCACAAATGTTGACAGTGAAGACAAAGGCACAGGCGCGTGAGCCTAGCTCAGCGAAACGCTATTGTTTGTACGAGACCTCGTGCATAGGAGGCACTTTCCAAAGTCACGCGCTCGTGCCCATGCCTTTGTCTTCACTGCTAGAACAGCGTCCTGAGACTGGCTGAAAGAAAGCAGTGCAAAGGGTGGGGTGCGCGAGCGTCTTGAGACGCGGAGTTCCGCTCGGCACGGCTCAAATTATACTTCGTTTCACTTCACCTGCGAGCGAAGCCAAAGCTAGAAGCGCGAGACCAGCGCTTTTTGCATTTCTCCCCAGCTCGCGCGCTCGAGCAAAGCCTGAACGCACGGAGCTTCCGTGCTCGCGCTTCCAGTTTTGCCTTCGCTCGCACATAAGGTGAAACGAAGTATAGTCGTGGCACAGATTTAGAGCACGCGACCACCGCTGGGGGCTGTTTCGCGGCCTGTGGTTGGCCCGAGATGCTCGCCTATTCAAACCAATGTATGGCCAAACTCTCTCAATAAACGGCTCTGACAACCGCGTTCGCAACCGCTTTGCGAACGCGGATCCGCTTCCAGTGTGAATGCGCCATTAGACCTGTCACCAATGATTTTAATATGATGTGTCTACCGGCTCCATTGGGTTAGTCTGCATCGTAAACACTTCTATAATGCTCTCGATATATCTTCGAACGACTGGAGTTTCAAAAAACCCACAGCTTCTTTCTGATGGCATCATCGGGTCAACTCCATCTAGAATAGACCATATGCGAAAAGAAGCGCCATCTAGTGTATTCATGATCAATTATCAGATTTCCACCATATTGGGGGGTTTCCGTACCGACGGTTTCGCCCCAGAAACAATAGTCCCGGCAAAGTGGAAGTCGTAGAACTAAAATATCATCACCTGCTGCAAGTCCAGTGCGAACCCGTCACAGAATGTCTTCGAGAAATACCGTTCATTGACCTGGATGGCCCAGTTCACTGCTTGAGTGACGAGTCTTGCGACCTCGTTGCTGACAATTCCTTTTCCAGAATTTTGCGGCCGTCTTTCTTTTCTTCTTTGAACCGAAACTAACCAGCAACCCGTTGAATGTACAAATAAACCGCCCTAATATCATGAAAACCGAGTTAAATGCAGATGCGCCTCGTCCACAACTGGAAGATGTGATAAACCCCCCAATATGGCTGCTCCTAATGGCATGATGATGATAGCTGGCAAGGACGTTTGCATATGGCCTATAATGGTGGCCTCCGAACGCCCCACTGTTGCGTAAAGTAATTGTGTTCTGTGTATGTTTATACAGCCTAGAACTTAGTCTGCCTAAACGGGCGACTTGTCTCAGCTGTAGATGAGAAATTTAGCGAGTGCAGTACAACCGCTAGCCTGGGGTCTTCAAGGTGCACCACGCAGTAGTGATACACGGCCGCACGCCGGTACGATGCTTATCAAGATAGAAACAGGCAGGGGTGGGGATTGAGCCCAGGATCCTGGGTTCTGCAGCGCGAGCTTTCGCTCCACGTCCTCCGAGCTGGTGTGCGCTAGCCCACTCGGCCCCGGTCTTCCTCGATGGAACGTCATCACGGTCAGGCGGCGCCAACTCAGCCATTGGACCTGAACACGATGCCGAGCGTCCTTCGACGCACTCATTGGACACGACGCCGAGCCGAGCACTGACGCAGCACTCGTATTCAATTCGTGTCTTCGCTCGACCTCACGCTGATGACGTCAACATTCTAGTGCGCAGGTTTTGATTATTCTGGGTGGTGGTGGCCGGGTTCGGTTCTCCCGATTTATTCGCGGGGAATTAATTACACTC
This sequence comes from Ixodes persulcatus, assembly GCA_013358835.2. Classification (NCBI taxonomy): domain Eukaryota; kingdom Metazoa; phylum Arthropoda; class Arachnida; order Ixodida; family Ixodidae; genus Ixodes; species Ixodes persulcatus. Next base: position 183,348 of record JABSTQ010011585.1, read on the forward strand.
ACCGAAAACTTAAGAAACGCAGTTGGAGTGACGAGTTCAGTGCATCTCATTATCGCTTCGTAGCCGATGAGATCGAAGCATTAGCCGATAAGGATGCCGAAGAACGACGAGTCACAAAGCAAGAAGTGTGTACGTACCACTTAGAGGACGCTTAAGCTTCGCCTTTAAAGGCTGGTTCACACGTTTGCAACGGTTGCGTTCGCATGCAACCCAAATGACCGCAACGACCAAAACAGCGCAACAACCGTGACTCATATATCGCCCCGACTGGAGCCCCATGCGCGCAAGCACGTGCAGGTTGCGCGTGAGTATTAGCCCCGTGCGCGACCGAAAGCGTCGCTGTGGTCGGCCTTCCACGATTGGCCGAACGCTGACTATGACGTCGGAAAGGGGATTTATCATCGACGGAAATAAGAGGAATGAAAGAACTTTAATTTTGACGGTGTTGGCAGTGTTCCTTTGAGAGCGCAATGATTTCAAGCTTCCACCATGCTAATAACAAACACCATCAAACTTGTTGTTTGCAAGGTAATGACGTCACAAGGGGGAACCACAGGAGGGCGCCACTAAAACTTCTCGCCGCTAATAGCTTTGGCAAGCTTGCTATACATGGGTTGCACGTGACGTCATATCCTTCTTCCTTTCTGGTGGCCAAAACCTGCTGTTATACTTCGTTTCACCTGATGTGCGAGCTAAGGCAAAGCTGGAAGCGCGAGCACGAAAGCTCCGTGCCTTCAGGCTTTGCTCGAGCGCGCGAGCTGGGCAGAAACGCAAAAAGCACTGGTCTCGCGCTTCTAGCTTTGGCTTCACTCGCAGATAAAGTGAAACGAAGTGTAATGAAGCTGTGCTCACTTGTTTCCGCTCGCTCGCGACGCTCGTGTACTGCTCGTAGAATATGCACAGTAAAGGCTACGCTCGAGGAAGTTCGGCCACCAGAAAGGAGGACCAAATTACGTCAGTGCAACCTATGTATTGCACGGGCTTGTCCGCACGAGCGAAGACATGGCGGCGGCCAGTCGCCTCACTTGCAATTGTCTGGTCCAGGTGTCTTTGTCGTTACGGTCGTTTCGTTTCCATGCGAACGCGACCAACGCAGATGTGTGAACCAGCCTTAAACGGCGATTCACACACTCGCGTTGAGTCTGACCGAGTCGGACGGTTGCTATGGCAACAGCTGCGCCGCAAGCCGTTGCAGTAGCGCTCGGGTCGGATTCACACAAGCGTGTGAACCAACTTTTAGAGTGAAACGCGATAGCGTTATCGGGCCTCGTTCGAATCGCCTTCTCGTCCGCTTCTCGTGCTTGGATACGCGAGTGCGCTCCGAGATCCGCAGACGCTATCGCATCTCCGGTCGTCCTGTCGCTGCTCTCGCCTCACTTCGGCTTCACGTCGTCTGGCGGGCACCCTCGAATCCTGCCTAAAATTCTTCCATTTCTTTTCTTTAATTCAAATGAATTAGTTTATAAAGTGAAATCATTCGAGAAATGCGGCGACCTTTAACTCGCATTACATGCCACGTTTTAAGCACTTTCATTCCACCCGTGACGCCATGTTTCGAATGAGCGTTGTGGGTTGTTTGAAATTCTCGCGCGAGGTCGTTTGGTTGTGACGTCATGAAGCTATCGACCAATCGGGATTTTCACGTCCCACCGACATCGGCTTTTTTGGGACACGTTAAGGCTGTCGCCTTAAAATTGCACCATGTGAATCGGATTTGACTCGGTGTCTGAGAAACGGGTGTGAATTTACTGAATAGATTAGCTTGTTTCTGGGATCTGATGAGACGGAAGAGGCTGCTGATTGGTCGGTTTCATTTGGCGCATGCGCAGTGGGCATCCCGTAGCGTCGGTTCATCAATCCGGTGGCCATGCAGCCCGTGCCCTCAACAAAAAACGTTCAGCCTTTCCACTCTCGTGAAGAAGGAAGACCAGCGGAGCTGTACTCGATACACTCTGTGCTTCTTCTTTGTCGTCGTCCGTTTTGCGCGCTGTTTCCTACGATGAATTCCCACCAACGCGCCCAACTATCCATTCTTCTATTATAGCTGGAAAGGTTGGCGCCATCTACGAGCGACGGCGGAAACCATACTGGTTGTGTGTTTGCCACCGTCGCTTATAGATGGCGGTAGCTGTCCAGGCAGGTTTGTGTCGACATACCGGACACGATCCTGGGGAACCTAGCCCTTAACAGCTCCGCTGTAAAAATTGAGATTATGTCTAGTTGTGAAACACTCGGGCGTTAGCAGCTTTTTTCCTCGGTTAACCTTCATCATATTTTGATAAAAAAATAAACTGAAATAATAATAATAATAATAATAATAATAATAATAATAATAATAATAATAACAATAATAATAATAATAATAATTATTATTATTTTTATGACGATTGTATTTATATTTGTGCAATAAAATTATTATTATTATTTATCATCGTTTTCTTTCCCGTCCTCTGCTTTATTTGTGCTGATTTTTTACTGACTGTTCTTGGACATTCCACCTCTGTTTCTTTTTTTTGGGGGGGCGGGGTCACACAAGCCATTGTTGGCTTTGATTGCCCCCGCACTCCTGTACGAATTTATGAACGTTCCTCAATACAAATTATTATTATTATGATTATTATTATTATTAAGTAATTACTCTGCAATTCGGGGTTTCCAAGTTATATTTAAAAAAAAATATCCAAGTATAATTAACTAATCATTGATCGGTTTGAAATTAGGGCCGGCCACTGAATCAATTAACCTACCGATTAATCGATTAATGATTTATTCGCGATTAACATTTTTAACCGGTTAATCGGACATTTTTTTGTCAAACAACAACAAAAAAAAAAAAATACAAATCTAACACTTTCCCCGCGCAGACGTAGACGAGTACATTTGTATGAAGGCAAACATTAGGTGAAATGTCGACCTAAAATGAACTGTAGGAGCGAGACATGTAACTCCAGAAAGTGGAGAAGGTTCACATTAACTGAAGAGCGTGTTGGTAACAATAGTTAATGTAACTCCAGAAAGTGGAGAAGGTTCACATTAACTGAAGAGCGTGTTGGTAACAATGGTTAATGTAACTCCAGAAAGTGGAGAAGGTTACACGTGTCACAGCCACTTCGGCGTCGTGCGAGTGTTCGTTTAGCGCAAGTAGAGTTTGTTGTGAACAATCGAGGGCGTTCGCAATCGCCGGAGAATATCAACGAACCTCTTTGACTCTGCGGCTGAAGTAATTGTTTGTGAGTGTGAGTGTATTTTGACTGTTCTCGATTATACATTAAGGTTCATCTAAAACCAGACTTGTACATTGCGCCGTTTGTCACATATTCATCAAATGCGCACAATTTAAAATTTAATTTTGACTTAAAAAGTATAATGGGAATAAACGAAACTGATTCATCAATCAATTAGTCGATTGAAGGGTGGCGATTAATCGGGTTTAAATGTTTAATCGACTCCCAGCCGCAGTTTGAATACGTATTTAAAAAAAAAAAACAAAAAAAAAACACTTTCAGCCCTTCCACTTTGGTGAAGAAGGAAGACCAGCGGAGCTGTACAATGGAAAGTAATGGCCGGCCAGAAGTCGGCAAACCAGAGTGGAAAGGCTGCCGCCATCTATGAGCGACGGCGGCAACCAGATATCTGGCTTGCCGCCGTCGCTCATAGGTGGCGGTAGGTGTCCAGAGTTCGGTGTCTTCATTTCTTTGCGGGGGACACGATCCTGGGGAAACTAGCCCTTAGCAGCTCCGTTGTACAAAGTAATTAAAGTACGCAAGACAGAATTGGAACATGGTTTCTTGAGTTTTCCATAAATCCTTGTTGCTTGCGTAAACTTTTACATGCGCACAATCTCTGTCTCCATCCTCAGACCTGTCCGGTCTTTGGACATATCTGAATCGAGAGAACGTTCTCTTAACATCACGGCATACGTACATTTCCAAGGCACAACAATAGCACTTGTGTTCGAGAGGAACAAAATATCTGCTGATCCTTTCAAACGAAGCTTTGAGAGTAATTTTTCACTCCTCTTTTTCTATTTTTGTTTTGTTTTCGGCACTGGTTGAAACGGAGCGGGAAAGAAGGCAAAAATGATACTTCACGGTGTACTTAAAGGTGACATTTTTAGAGCGCGATCTACGCTACTGCAGTTCACTGAAGCTAGTAGAATCTATAGACCTTTTCTTTAACGGCGGCGCCATCTTGAGAATTGCGGCGCCGACGACGCCGTCTAGCGGTTTAGAAAAAGAAATAACGGCTAGTTCTGGCAGCACAGCTATCTGGGTAGGCAACGGTGTGGGTATGGGGGGAACTTGGCTAGACTTGGCTATGGTGAGCTGCAATAACTTGGTTGGAGCTTGTCCGGTTGTATCCAGCTGGCTACTCACAGACCATCACCTTGCCTCCTCGAGAGATCGACGACGAAGACGGTGGGGTGTTTTGATTGAGTTTCCACAACGAAAGAATATATTAGCAGTTTAATGTAGTCTATGCAGGTAAGCTCTCGGCGTTTGATAGCTCCATCTTGAGTGGTGGCATGTAGACTTTTTCATACCTTTCATATACCATGGAGCTTGCAGTGATAACCTAATTAAACCACCTGCACCGGGAATTAAAATCGGTCCTCTTGTCGTAGACGAAGTGGTCGTGAGCTTAAACGTGACATTGAGTCTGATACGAATCTCTCGCGATTCAAGCTCGCAATCGACTGACTTCATAAATAAGGATTCTTGGGGAAAATGCGAAGCTCGATCACATTGCAGCCACACTCGCGCTGCAGCTTCTTGTGCTCATGGCACACTTTCTGCTATTGCTCTTATGCTTTTTAAAATTATTTATCCATACGACGACCACACAGTGGTAGCCAGACAACCGTAGATTTTCGGAAATTACAGCACGGTAAAAAGGAGCACTCGGAACTACCTCATGCACGACGTCCGTTTTTAAGCCTTTTCGCCCATACCCTTGGCGGTTGCATACCCTGTGTCAGCGGGCAATCCAAAAGTGCACCAGGTTGAGGGTACGTCAGTTACTGGCTGGTTTGAGGTTATGCGAAAAAGGTCTATAGGTTCGTTTCCGAGGTCTGCGGCTAGCGCGTGTGTTCCTTCTAGCAACTCCTGGTTTCATAAAAAAAAAAAAAAAAAAATATTTTACGAGCAGAGTAATTCGGGAAATGGTAAAATGCTACTCCCAAATTCGGTAAAAAAAAAAAAAAATCGTGTTTAACCCAATTTTCTAGAAAAGCGTGCTCGGGTGTAAATATCAGGAAATATCGGGTTCCACCCAAAAACGAAGAGCCTCAAGTAAGTATACGATATAATCTTCGACAAATGACAGTGACAAAAAGAAATGATAATGATGTCGTCAACGTGACAACGTGAATTGCGACACGTTTCGCCATTCTTGCCTTATCGTCACATTGCAGACTTGGTTCACCGGGCAAATCAGTTTTCCAGCCTGGTCCGTAGACCGTAGGAATTGACTCTTCCGAGCTGCATCGAAAGAGGCCCTATAAAAGCTGATTGGCAGTCTCTCAGCTCGCTACACGCTTGTCACCGAAGGAGCGCTGCCGTTCGGTATATACGGCGCCAGTTTCATCATATCTCCCGCTGCTCCATTGTGTTGTCGGGGGCGTCGTTTTACTTCTTCTTGTTCTTTGGCCGGCCCTTTGTGGCGGCCAGCTCGGTCCGGTTGCTTAGCTTGCCCGCTTTAGGCCACTCCGGGGACCGATACGGGCTAATGGAGCTCTCGAGTTGTCCGCGACAAGAGGCTGACAGCCGTGAAATGGGCCGCGTGCCGACGCTCCGCTGGGAGTTTAATCGGCCCGTCGGGAAAAAGCACGGACCAAGTTTTTCCGAGATTGAAGCTGCTGCTCCCACTGCATGCACTGCAACCCCCCCCCCCCCCCCCCCCCCCTCCTCCCTTTGTTGATTCCGTCAATTATACTGTAGCGCCGCTCTTTTTTTTTTTTTCTTTTTGACGGAGGTTCGACGGCTGGATAAGTAGTACGAGTCCGTGCATTGAGGAGCCCCTATAGTTCGAGACAGTGTTGTGTAGTAGTCGACGAACTGACGCTGAGATGATGGGTGACTGCGATGTAAGGAGATACGACGCGTTAGGATGGTAGGGTTGTCAGGGAGACGGGTTTGTTCCGATTTCGGCCGCCATATATAGGTGGACACATTTTGTTTCGCGACGGCCGATTAATGGGAATATCTGTCCTGCCAGTCAACTAGAATTGTTTTTTTTTCTTGTTTTTTTGGTATAGGTTTTTTTTGGGACGAAGCCGTTCTTTCAGAGTTTTTAGAAGGGTCTGGTTGCGTTGATATGGCTCCGAATATGTAACGACGCTACGGCGAAAACAAAATGCGGAAAACAAGAACAACTTTATTTTGCATTTTAAGAAATCTGGTCAGTCTAGTTTTGTTTTTTCCAAGAAGCATTTGGGAAAGCCAGTCGCTGCAACTCGCGGGGGGTTCACTAAATGACAAGACTAAAAATATATCTAGACATATAAAAAAAAAAAAAAAAAACGTCTGCGCTATTATTACACGGAGCGTCATGTTTCACGTACTTTCGTCATGTTCAACGTCACATCACAGAGTCTTTTTGTGGGTCCAAACATATTTTCAGCCTGGTGATTCGCCAAATTTCCCTCTGTAGGTAGCTGTGATTGGTTCTCTGCAGTGTGCATGCGGTAACGCCGACGGTCTCAAATTTGCAACGTGTGCAACGTTTTTATTGCGCGATTTAAACTACGGATTGCCGATCGCTCATTGTCCGCGCAAAATGTACGCTATGGCGGTTTTAACCAGATGCCAAAGTTTCAAAACTAATCGTCATATCTTATTCAAAAGATATAAGTGATTTTCTGAAATTTTCAATGCGAAAATAGCGGCCGACAGAGTTTTCGAACCCCCTCCCCCCCCCCCCCCCCCTTTCCTGTGTTTCCTAAGCCTTTAGTCTATCCAAGGGAGATTATTTCAAGATCTCTTATTGACCAATCAAAATGCATTTCGGTGAGCGCGTGCAAACGGTCGAAATAGGACGGCTTTTCTCGAATTCGCCTTCTGTGTTTCGAGTTTCATTCCTGCCTCGTTATCGTGACCGACAAAATAAGGAAGAAAAAAAAAAACGAACAAACGAAACAATAGGTAACAGCTATTACGTCAGATGGCCCCCTAAATTATCTCCGAGTAAGGTAAACGGAAAACGACTCGTTTAACCAACTTCCTCGTGCGCGCACAAAAAAGAAAATGAAAAGAAGATATTTAAAGCAGAACGTTCCCTCTACACAAGTAGTCGAGGGCCAAGTTGTCTGATGTTGTCTCGTGTCTCTTCTTTATGATGTGCACTGTAGCAGATCACTTTCGCCCGGCACTTCCTCGTAAAGAGCTGTAGTCCGTTCCACATCACGGTGGTCCGCAGCGGATGCTACACGAGCCATGCCAGTTAATGGAGAGCTGCGAAGCGTATCACGTGACTCTCTGCGCGCCCCCCTCCTGAAGGTCACGTGACACACACGCGGCGTGGGATTGGTTTCGATGGCTCGTGTAGCGTCCGCTGCGGTCCATCGTGAATTGGAACGGAGTACCGACGAGGCCTATTGCACGATGCATTCGCGCGCTCAAATAAATGGCCTTAGCTAGATCGTAAAGACAGAAACAGAAAAAAAAAAAGGGACGACTTCAACGTCCGACCTTGCGGCACTAATTCTGAGCGAAAAGTGCTACGTTTCACTCTACTGGACCATTACCACGTAGATTAGACAAGGCCTGCGAATGACGTCATCGTCTGGGGGGGGGGGGGGGGGTTGCCGCTTGGCAACCTTCCTCCAGCTTCTTTCCCCCCAAACGATGACGTCATTCGCAGGTCGCCCCAAGTGGCAAACATCTGTTTGCCGCAGGTCCGACGAGAGTCGCCGGCCGCTAAGCGGCACACGCGCCCGTCTTGGCGTCGCCGCGTGCTAGCGTCGCGTTCGTAGTGAGGCGCTGCGAGACGCGTTGGCGGCGACGTGGACGCGAGCTATTGGGAGAGCAAGTCGTCTGCTTCTTGCGCAGGGGCTGCGATGATGTCGGAACGACGCCTAGTTCTGATTGACTTTGATTGGAAGAATAGAGGGTAGACATCAATGCCAGATGCTATGCTCAACGCTATTGTTCATTCGGCCAATAAGAGCTCGGCGTTCTGGCATCATCGCAACCCCCTGCGCGAGAAACACAGGAATTTGAGCTCCGCGTAGGAGCCGCTGCGTGGAAGAGGCTCGAGCCTGGAAAGGAGAAAGGCTCAAGCCTTGCCTTCTAAAGGTAGTATTGGCTGGACGCCTCTTTTCGAAATGTCGTTGGCGAATGGGGCCCGCGTGCCGGCCTTCTTTTAATAGGTAGGAGGTGAGGCGGAACGAAGAGTATTATCTTACACCGTGGGCGGAACTGATGTGGCTCTAAGTAACGAGTATCACTAACCAGAGGAAAACCTTTCATTAGTTGGGAAGCGCACGCGCCCTCCAAAGGGAAAAAAAGTTAAGAAGTTCGCTCTTTTTTTTTTTTGTCCAAAAGTCTTTTTTTTTTTTTTCGGGTGTGACGTGAGTTTGAACAATTGTGTGGCCTCGAGAGAACGTTATTTTTGCTCTTCATAAGGTTTTGTCCGTTTAAAGGAACTATAAAACAATCTAGGACTTTGTGGGGATTCTCTTGCAATCCCTGTAATCCTTTTAGAATACCCGTCATGGAAAGCTTAACTGCGTAAAAAGCAGGACCGCGTTGGCGGTTAAAAAAAGAAGAAAAACATAATATTATTATGGTTTTAGTCTCGCAGCAACGCTACTATCTTGTAAAAGAGCTGCACCAAGGATGGTTCGCTTTCTTCGTCGTCGCGAAGGGTATGGCAAGTTCCGTGCATTTCCTTAGGCACTGGTATTGCAACATGAACCGATAAGAAGACGAAGAGGCGATTCACGAAGCAAGGAGCCTGAAGGTAATAAGCGACGCCTCTTCAGCTGTGAGAGACTATGCGGGCAGAAACGGAGAGAGAGGAGGAAACGGCAGCGAGCGGGCACGCCAAAACGCCGAGCTTTGATTGGAGCTCGGCGTTACTACAGCCGCCGGACGCGTTAGAACGCGATCGACGAGTGATCGACGAGACAAAGGCTGCTATAGCTTTACCTCTGCCCGCTAATCGCTGCAGTCCGAGCTCGGCGTTCTTGCGTGCCCGTGCGCGCTCTTGTTTCCCTCTCTCCCTGAGTTTCTGCCCGCATACAGTCTCATCCTCTAGTTCAAACGCAACTTATGTAAGCTTAAAAAAAAGTTATAAATGCGTTGTGGAGCCCCTCTTCAGCTGCGATCCCACTGCTATAATACCTCATACTAGAGGTGGTCCGAAGACGCTGTCTGAAGCTTGTTGCTTCCTTGGGATTGTCCGGCGACTCCTGTCGTAGCAGAAGTGGCAGAAATTGCAGAAATTTCGTGCACACGCGTTCGGAGTGTGTACGTGTATGTATGATACGCGCGGAATGACGCGAGAGTGTGCGCTTCCTGCAACGTATGTTGCGGTACGGCACACTTAATGTTTTCAGAAACCGTCGCGCACATGACGAATTCGGCTGTAAGTTTCGGAGGTATACGCTAATTACGTCGCGCTCGTTCTTGCGTACGCAGGAAGACCGTCATGGGGTAGCGGAGTTCGTACCTTAGCAGGCGTTTAAGTCGCGCTGCCACGCTGCTCATACATCGAGCAAACGACACGCCTGATCGCCCCAGACACGATGACAAAGTTATAGACCAACTCACTGACGTCACGCCACTGCGGTGGCGCTGCTGTCGGTGCCGCGCATGCGGAGATGCTTCCCTCCTCCCAAATTTGGTTTCTGCGCAAGCGCAGTGCCCACACCTGTGTAAGCAAAGCGGGCTTGTTTGTAAACACTGTGTTGACGTTGTTAAGAATGGAACCTTCGGCAACCTTCTTCCGAGTTTCAACGCTGCGGAAACGAGTCCCAAAACGAGTCCCGACGTGTTCAGGACTGACGCCCACCTGTCGAAGGCTGCCCAAAACGTGTCTCAACGCGTCCGTGACGTCAACGGGACGTGTGTGTGTGTGCGTGTGGGTTCGTGCGCTCCGGAAGGGGAGAGAGGCCTGGCCTAACTGCGGAGAACCTTGGCTATGACTCATTTCTGACTACGTCGCGACGGACCCAGCTGCCAAGCACGTGGCTGTCGCACCTGCTGCCCTGGCGGAGGGAGAGGGAGAAAACGGACCCCTATATAAGGCGGGGCGTGAGAGCTCCATTTGTTCTCTTGGATTTGACGACTGTATCGCTACCATGTAATTAAACCGTTCGTTACGTTACCAATTCTCCCACCTCCACTGGACCCCTGGGTTCTTCACTTCGGGGAATGGTCGTCGTCACGAGCCAGGAAGCTCCCGGACGTGCGGCCTAAGCCCCGCCTCGAACAACGTGTACCTGCGGATGCGCCTCGAGTATTTTGAGCGTCATATACGTATGCTGCGATCCATTCTGCGGGAACGTTTTGTATGACCAGTGGGGCCGTCCTACCAGGAATAAACAAGCCTCGTACAGTGTCTGAAGTCTGTCTTGTATATGGTGTGTTAGCAGTGTCGCCGAGGCTTTATGGTTGAGCGAGTCGTACAATAATAACAACCAAACAACAACACAGGGACAAGTGGAAGGAAGAGTGAAAGTATGATTTTCCGTTAGATGTTTAGACAGCGTCCGCTTTCCATCAACTAGCTCCTAGATATCGAGGCCGTAGTGCCCGACCTCTGACGTCAGCCTACGAGAGGCCAACGCGGGGCACGGATCGGACGAGAGGGATGAGTCAGCGTTTGGCTGGCTGGGACGCTCGCGTTCTCGCTGATCGAACGCGAATCCTAGCCGAACGCTGACGCGGTCCTCGTGTCCAATGTGTGCCCCGCGTTGGCTTCTTGTAGGTGACGTCACAGATTGGGTAACTGCGGCCTTGCTCATTTTGGAAGAGTTGACGGAAAGCGGAAGGTGAAAGAGAACGAGGAAAAGTAGGAAAGGAGGAGAAAATAAATGAGTACGCTAAGCGCATGATCGCCCGTAAAATAAAAAGGCTTCGCATACATCGCGTGACAACGCGTAATCTTTCTCAAAGCTAGACGCCAAAAACAAGGACACAAGAAGAGATGCAGGGTGGACGAGGCATTCTTAGGAGCGATACGGGGTTTAATGGCAAACAAGCTACCAGTTTGTTTCCAATTTATATGATTAAAATCGTAACGCGATAAAAAAAACACAAAGATAGAGAGAGAGAGAGAGGAGAGACTCTTAGTTCTGGATTGCTCGACGTTTACGCAGCCAACATTATTCAACCCGAACGCCGAGAGAAAATCCAATTTGTTCCGAAGGTAACGGGATTTCGACCGGGGTAAGGGGGCGAGCAATTGCGGCACTCGCGAGTCGTAGAAATGGATACCGAAGATAATTTAATGACAATCCTTATAATCCCGTGATATTTGGACGTGTCTTTGAGGAGGACAGGAGACGTGTCTCGGAGGAGGGCAAATTTGGCTGATAAAGCATGATTTTCGTTGTAAAATATACCCCTGTATAGGTCATACAGTTTTTTTTTTTAAACAGAAAGTATGTTTTATCAGCCGAATTTTTCTAGAAAATCGTCACAAAGAACGGTCACAAGGCACTGGACATCACGTGACATCATGTCATCGCTCGAAGTCGTGACGCCATGCGACACTTGACGTCATGCGTCATTGCGACGTAACATTATGACGTCGTGAAAAACCGTGACGTAACCGATTCACGTGACGTCATTATATCGTGTGACGTCACAGTCACGTGGTCTTATGACGTCACGTGACATCACACACACACACCTAGTATGTGCCCGCGTCTCACTCACGCCTGTACGGTATCTCATTACAAGTAATCTAAGTGCTTGCAATCGATTACCTTTTGGAGGAATTTAGCAATCGTTCGATTACTTTTGTTTAATAGCTAGAGTCATTTGATCACCTTTGGAAGTACTACTTACTCGTAACTGTTGTTATTTTCTCCCTCCCCTTTCTAATGGCATCCTTTGTTTTACAAGTTTTACAACCAACGAATCCACGAACCATATGTATCCGACAGGAATGTTGTCGACCAAAATTTGTGGATTGAGAAGAGCTTGTAATTCGGTGATTCTAATCCAACAATATACAGTACTAAGGCCCGTTTTCAAAACCGGCAGAAAAATCTGTTCGAAAATGTGAAGTGATCGGAGAAGTAAGGGTCAATTACCTTGAATCTCAAGTAATCGAGCAATCTAATCGAATACTGTGTAACCAGGAGTAATGGTAATTGATTAGTTTTTTCCGAGTAACATGAAGAAGACTGTTCACAACACCTTCTGTACTCCCCGGTTTTTATCGCCAAGATCAAGGTGATGTCAATTTTAATAGACGAATGTTTTTTTTTCTTTTTAATGTGGGTTTATTGCTGAGCGGATACCGTCTTTGTTGTGTTTTGCTTCAAATCGGCAGACATTAGATGGCAGGTTAACCGTCACAATCGGTACGATAATTTACCTAAATATGTTGGTTACTTTCTTATTTGGTGGTTCGATGGCTCGTAATACAATTGCAGTATTGAAGGCTATTTCTGTTAGTGGTTAAACCAATTTTAAAGAATTCGCGAAAATAAAATGCTTTTTGAGATATTTATTGCTTCGTTTTCGCGTATTTCCGCCCAATATTAAATTTGCGGGCAAAAAGAGCGTCGCAAGCCCTGCCCCCGGTGGCCCTGCCTAAAGTCCCTGGATGCTTCATTTTACAAGTAACAACAACCGATACAAATGACAAAGCACATTCCGCTGGAACGTAATGACGTCGTTGAGTTTAGTCTTCCGCTGAGCGCCGCCATCGGCTTCGTAAAATCTGCACCGTCATGCAGTCGGCGCCTCAAAGAATGTAGCTTCTCGTTAGGAGCTCTTATCTAGGAACTTTATTCGGGGCAACATTCTCGTGCTTGTAGTTTCGGCTTCGCTCGCACATAAAACAAATCATAGCTATTTAAAAAAAAAAAAAAATCAGCAGCGTGCTGGTTACTTTTTGGGGGTGTCTTATAAGGCTTATGGAGTGCCACTGTTTGAATGTGCGACGTTGTCTTTTATCTCATTCGGGCAAAAGCGTCATGGTAGCTGCGTCCCGGAGAAGGGGTGTGCTCTCTAAATATTCAAAGCCATATCCTCTGGAACCGACACGGACCGTTATACTGCGATACTAAACAATCCTTCCTGGCATGAGAAAAAACACACAAAAAATCAGAAATATTTCGATTATTTTTATCAGAGACACACAGAATGTACGTGTTGCTAACGATCACGTGTTACGTCACATGACGTCATAATCTCACGTGACGTCACGGTGTCATGTGACATTCATCTAGCTATGAGTGTGTAAGAACTATGGGCTACTTTCATCACCGTACGCGTTCTCCAAAGAGGAAAGATTCGAAAATATGCAGACGAATGAACCGTACATGATCGAGTGGAACAAAGCTTACGAAGCCGCCGAAAAGATTATATACAGGAATGTCACAAAAAAAAAAAAATTACACGGTCTTTTTTACCGCGAAAAATAAACTAGGCATCGCCAAACGCTCATTCTCCGCCCAAAGGTATCTAGAGGTCACAACCAGATGCCAAAGTTTCAGCCCGATCCGATAACTTAATCAAAAGTTATAAGTGATTTTCTGAAAATTTCAATGGGAAAATGGAGCCCATTTTTGCCCGTTTTCGGTTTCTGGTGCCATAGAGCCCCATGTGTTTGAAAACTCCGTCGGCCGCCATTTTCCCATTGAATATTTCAGAAAATCACTTATAACTTGTGATTAAGTTATCGGATCGGGCTGAAACTTTGGCATCTGGTTGTGACCTTTAGCTCTACCTTTGGGCGGAGAATGAGCGATCGGCGATGCCTAGTTTATTTTTGCGGTAAAAAAGACCTTGTAAATTTTCTTTTGTGACACCCTTTACTATATAATTTACATTGACGCTGGAATCTTACGTAACAATGTTCTCACGGAGATGAGCGTACAAGAACATTTTGTGCTGGTAGGTAGAAACAGAGAAAAACGTTCTGTATCTTGGTATGCGAATGCAAATGGCGACAAGGGACAGACAAACACATTTTATACACGCTCTCCTAATTCTATCTATGATCTGCATTTCGGCTCCGAGGCGACGAACGTACATGTCTACGTCTGCTTGCACGGTCGGTCGGCGTGTGCGACGGCGCCGCGTATTCCCGTCTGCTACACATGCGGCCTTCGTCGTTCGATTAAGCACGCCTAATTTAACAGCGAAGCGCGTTTTGTCGCCATTGTCGCCACCGCTGTGAATGTAGGTCGTAACCGTTGTTGAACCCAGCCAAATTCACCCTTGGTTGCGTCCCAAACTTTAATGATGCTTTTATCTACGTAGTTGTTTTTTTCTCTCTTCAAAACCCAAGTTTGCATCGAGACAAATCGAAACAATTTTACTCACTGGCTATGGTGAAAATAAGAATAATAAACGATAAAAAAGAAAAGAAAACTACAGGAATTAATTTTTTTTATCCGTGTTCCTGACCAAGCGAGAGAAAGAGACAGAAAGCGTCACGTTCTGCGCTTACGTCGAAGTGTTAAAGGGGTCATGAAACGATTTTCCTACTTCTTCCTCCTTAGTTTTAATCCTCAACTCAAATGTGAATTGTAAAATCACGTCGTCGTGACATTCTTCGGCACAGGTGCGATGACTCCTAGCTTCCACCGTGCTGTTTATGCACACCATAGAACTTGTCATCCCCCAGTGACGATAAGTTCCGTCAGGGCACTCATTGGCCACGAACGCGAATCCGAATATTCGTCGACGGATCTATTGTTGACGAGCGCATACGTCCGAGTGACGGAGTTCTCGTGTCCAATGCGTGAGCTGGGCTCGGCTTACGTCAGGTTGGAACCGCTGACGCGCTTTGGGAACCGCGGATGTATCGTAGTAAAAAGGCGGAGAGCTTTCGAAGGCAAGAAGGTACAAAATAGTCCGCTATATTTTCAAATGTTCGTCCCGAAAAGCTGGCTGTTGACTTTCTACCCTCTTTCTTTTGGCCAACTAAACGATGTGCGATTAGTAAAGTCCCAATTTAAAATAATTTATCCCAGCCCAAAATTCGTTTCATGGCCCCTTTAAGTTCATTTTGATGACGTCACGTCTCATGTGACGTCATCACTAATGTCTTTAAATCTCAACCCGCGGCCATACTGCTAATACATAATACAAGCGACCGTCTGTGGCCAGTGTCACAGGCGTGTTTGTTCCTTGTATGACCAACCATACCACACTGGTCATACATAAGCTGTCTGCAGACGTGTTTGAAGCGTACATACGTGTGAAGCAGACAAGCCTCCAAGACGCTTCAGGCGTGTCCGCAGACATTTCTCTCATACATCTCCGCAGATAACTCCGTGTCTTTTGTACGGTGTTTGTGAGAAATGTGAAAGCGGCTTTCAACCCTCCAAAAACTAAGGTGATTGCTCGCTTTCAGTTGTACACGTATCTCGGAGTAAATATGGTTTCGTACATTTTCTATTACTCTGTTTTCTCTTCTCTACAAACTTTTTCGGGCCAAGAAACATAAAAAGAGGTATTTTTGCAGTGCTCTTCCAGGCTGATGGCGGAAGCCATGTCTTACATCCCCTTGCTAACGTTTCCGTTGGAGGCTAACGTTTCCGTCAGAGACTAGCGTTAATTAATTTAAGGGTATATGAAACTGCCGGCTGCCTCCAGGGCGGCCGGCGCAAGACGGCTGGGCAGAGGAAGTGAGCTGTCGTGTAGGCACTTCCGGCGACGGAAAAAGAGGGGGTCCATGTCTGCTCGCGTACAATACAACTCGTCGCTGAAAGCGAAGCTGCCCTTATTTTTATTGGGAGTTTTTTTTTTTTTTTTTTTGCTTTTGTTCGAGGAGGGTGTGTGGAGAATTCTAAATGGGCGGTGAAAAGCTGCGGGATCTGCTTTCTCCATCTGTCAGGGCCAATCTCACGCTCTCTATATAGTGCTATACGAGAAAGTCGTCTGCTATGGGCGCTGAGCAGGGCTCTGACGTAAATGCGCGACGTGGTGTTCCGACTGCGTCACATTTGCGTCAGCCGCTGTGGCGCTCATTTATTGGATGTGGTGATTCCGATTCTTATCCTTTAACCTGCAGCCACAGTGCGCATGCGTCGTACAGAACACACGGAGTTCTCCGTAGACACGATGAGAGAATTATTTCCGATGACGCCTGGAGCATGTTCGAAGTATGTTTGCTTCATGAAAATGTCTGCATGCTGTTTTTTGTATGAGCCATGTGACAGGACGGGCATACAAGTGCAGGGTGTCACAAAAAAAAAAATTATTTGCGTCACCGAACGCTCATTCTCCACCCAAAGGTGGTGCTATAGAGGTCACAACAAGATGCCGAAGTTTCAGCACGATCCGATACCTCATGGCAAAAGTTATAAGTGATTTTCTGAAAATTTCAATGGAAAAATGGAGCCCATTTTTGGCCCGTTTTCGGTTTCTGGTGCCATAGAGCCCCATGTATTCGAAAACACCGTTGGTCGCAATTTTCCCATTGAAATTTTCAGAAAATGACTTATAACTTTTGAATAAGGTATCGAATCGGGCAGAAACTTTGGCATCTGGTTGTGACCTCTAGCGCTACCTTTGGGCGGAGAATGAGCGCTCGGCGATGCCTAGTTTAGTTTTGCGCTAAAAAAAAAAGAAAACCTGTAAATTTTTTTTGGTTTTTTGTTTTTTTGTGACACCCTGTATGTTAGGATGTGGAGCAGCCGGCCCGCCGTTTGCTGGTGCAAAATCAGAAAACAGAAAGAACGGGCGCACGGCGCAGTTGGGCTCGGGTCTGATGGTGTTTTTGCGAGTAAAACGAGTCTGAACCGTTACAAGTAAGGACACCTCGGTATGATGTCTTCAGACTGTCTTCAGTATGATGCATTGAAAGTGTAACCGCGGCTTTAGAGCGTCTAGTCTAATTTTTATTTCAAGCTTACGGAAAAGCTGCAGTAAAAAATTGGCTTAAAATTCGATATTGCCGTAAATCGGTGTGCCATTGCAGATTTGATGTTAGATCACTCATGAACTCGAAATGAATTTTGAAGATATAATTATTCTCCTTTTTTTTAGCGGAAACCTGTTATTGATAGAGCTAGCGTTAAGCCAGAAACGTTTGTTATGAACCATCTGGACATAGGAGTATATTATGAAAACCTGCTGACCAGCAAAAATTAAGAAGTAATATGATAATACCAAACTAAAAAAAAAAAAAAAACTAAACAAAAAGTTTAGAAAACGATTCCCCATGCAGTATGTGGTACTTTTTGTAACGAACCTGCTAAATACAGACCAAAACGCGGAGCAGAGCAGCCTCGCAGACTTCATAAACAACTGCTGATAATTTCACTTTTGCTGCTGTTGGTGCTTCCATTTTTCACGAGTAGCTCGAGAGATTACCCACTTCGCAGCATCGTGCGGATGCTCGCCACGAAGGTGCGGTTTTGCGAACCGAAGATAATTGCGAAATCGAGAAAAATATATGTTTACTCATAAACGTAAAATTGAAAGCGGCGCATGCTATTATAGGCGGCCTTCCCATCGGGCCGGGGGGGGGGGGGGGGGGGGGGGCAAGTATAGCCAGCAAAATAACCCTCATTTTTCACCAGAATTGTTAGAATCATGACCATAAATTAATGCCACCTAATTGTGTTTGCCGAACTAAAAAAAAAGCAGCTATTACGTTGTTGTTTTTTACTGAGACTCACAACCGCAGGCGCTTTATTTACTTTTTACCTTTTTCTTCCTTTACTATTTTTTTCTCAACATTTTCCAGGAGAGTGTAAGTGGGTAAAATTAAATGAGACAAAAATAAAAAAAAAAGATGCGATTGCGGGTTTTACAGCGCCCCCAACGGCAGTGCCCGCAACATGCATGCCTCCGACGTGGGCGCGTAAATTTAAGAAAGCTTGCACTCGACTCTTGCCACACGAATTGCAAATAATAAGTTAATTAATGCCTGAAATAGCCCATTATTTGCGCCACTAAGTCGCAGTCGGAGCTGCGTGGTTTGAAATGCCGTAGGAGCAGGATCTTACGGGAAAACAAGGTGATTATCGCGCCTCTGAAAACTTGTTTAGTCTCTCCAGCATGTTATTACTGCTCCGCAGTCAATAAGGAAGTCACGAAGTGCTAAGAAGCCTGTACACAATGGACTTCTTCCTAGAGTTCCTGTATAGGCTCCCTACGGGAGCCAGAGTTGCGCGTTCACGCATGGCATGTGGATCCAGCTCCTCACGTGACTGAATTCGGCGAATAGCAGCGCCGCGCGTTCGAGGCGCGCGGCGGGCTCAAAAGCCTGGGAACGTACGCCGGGGCGCGTGCAACGTCTACTTTGCTGCACGACACTTGATACGGCTCCTCACGTGATCGGATCTCGGCGAATAGCGGCGAGGGCGGCACGCGGCATGTGGAATCAAACGCGCAACTCTGGCTCCCGTAGGGAGCCTATACAGGAACTCTACTTCTTCCAAAACCGACGCGCCCCATTGCGGCAAAATACCACGCAGTGCACTCTGGGAACTAGTTGGCCACTCAGTTTCGGTTTCGACTGAGCAGCTTCATCTCATGCTATCACGCCGCGACCGAACGCGCTGCTTGCGTTTCCGATTATCTGACTTTTTACGAATGTGCATTACACTCATTCTAGAGCGATACAAAACGAAGACCGGGGCACTTTTCTTGGTTCCCGAAACACCGGATATTGTGCGTGCGTATGCAAACGTAGTAAGACGTGGCTTAGTCACCTCACCCCACAAGTGCATCTTTGAGCTTAGTGTCAGTAATCCCGTCTAGTACCAGTGAACTACAACTGAAATTTGGTCACCTTGAGACCTACACGTATTTTGTTTACCAAACGTACGCTTCTTGTTGCTTCATTGGGCGAAAAGCAAGCCGCGTCCTCACAGGAGTATCTAAGTTGAGCCCAGCGTTGACGCATGAACTTTTCATAAAACGCAATAAATTCGACCTCACTACTGCACAAAAGTTACTATGATGTCTTCCTCGTGTCATCACATATCTCACACTCAAATTTTATGCTGATAGAAGATTAAGTTTTTGCAAACGCCGAGATCGGCTAGCTGCGCAGGGGAAAATCCAGAACTCCGTTTTTTTTTTGTTTTTTTGTTTTTTGCGGGGAAAGGGGGGGGGGCCGAAAATTTATAAGGATACTATTCTCCCATTCTTTCTTATGCACCGGGGGGGTCCTTCTTATGTCAAATTGCCCTCCGAGAAGGGGAAAGGGGGGGGGGGGGTCAACTTTGTTTGGGAAATGGGGGCGGCCGCCCCCGTCGCCCCCCCTTGGATCTGCCCCTGTAGCTGCGACGGAGGCCCTAACAGGCGTCCCCTACTCCTCGCGGAGCATTTTTAGACGAGCTCTTACTGACGCCCAAGATCTGTGCCTGAACGGTGTGTCTGAAATTAGCTCGGCATACTCAGTCAGGAAGAAAGCAAACACATAACAAATATTATGGCCATTAGCAACCGTCAAATGCGCTTTGAATAATTTCATTCGTTTCGCGCACCGCATAGGGGTTCATGCCCGTCCGGCGCACTTCCGGCGAACAGTGCGACATTCTTCCCACAAGTGCTCAAATTTTGCTTTCTTAAAACGGTTTGTGCGTGCGAATGTGCCTATATGATTGCAGGATAACTTTATGCGCATACGCGATGTTGAATATTAGTGGAATGCAAGCCGGTGGGGACTTCACGTGCAGTGCTGCGGGGCAGTACAGATAAGAGATGAGAAGTGCGTTCAAATGGAGCTTTTCAATGGCGCCTCCGAGTTTTACCTCGCGTACTCAGGCGTATTAAGAAAAACAGTAATTGCAAAAAGTTATATTTCGTATATGGACGCACGGAACACTGATCAATCATCAACAACACTAATGTAAAGGCGCGAGCTCGATGTAGGCATATACTTATTGATTGCTACAGCTTGTAGATTCGTACACAAGCAAGATCCCAAAGCTTCGCAGCGTCGAGATTCCCAGCACTGGCTCGTCCACATACCTCGAAACGCTAACAGAAAGGCTCGAGTACAAAAATAAAAAAGCATGTGTCAAGACAAGCTATACGTCTCGGGCTTGTGCTAAAGCTTCGATGTCTGGCTATTTAGGTTAGTTTAAAGACCACAAATGACGCTCTCGGGACCAGAAAACATGAGATAACTGCCATTTATCGTCCACGCTCTGTGTATAATCTCTTGTCGACGTTTCGATCGAAACCGAAACCATGCCACTCTCCTCCCTGGCACACTAGTTCCCAGAGTGCAATGCGCGCCTGTGTTGCATGCAGGGGTTTATGGAAGTAGTCTATTGCGTGAACACTGAGGCCCTGTCTTTTTGATGCCGTCGGAAACTTTAGATAACGCCGCATTTTATCGATAGGGGCTATAACGATGTGGTAACCCGGAAAGCACAACGCAGACTGTCCTCTGCGAACTGGTTACCTCACTCTATTATTACAGGCGTTGTTATTAGTGTTATAAATGACTCGTTCGTGTCGTGCGTATAAAGGTAACGATGTGCGATTATTTTTTTGTAAGATAGTTGAACGGAAATTCCATGGTTTTTACGTAATTGGCGGAGGTATTGCGTGCAAGCAACGATCGTTTGACAGCGCGGACACTATACTACACTCTGTTCTCACCTTACAATGAACAGCGGTGCACCTACACGAGCCATCGTAGCCAATCCGGTGCCTTGTGAGGGTCACGTGATCCCTTGAAGGGCTGCAGCGACGCGCGGTGTTCGTGCTCAGGGATACGTTATTGACTGGGACGGCTCTCTGGGATGGCGGGTAGCGTCCGCTGAAGTCCATCGTTCCAGCCGAGCGTTTACACAGTGTTGCGGTAGGAGGCGCGGCTCGTAATTTTTATCTCTTTCACTATCCCGACGAATTATGCGGAGGCCACCGCGCTTGGCGCTCAACTAAGCGTCGCAGGCTTTATTAGATTACCGTGTTGTTGGTAGCGTGGTGTGCGCAACACATGGCAGACTATATAATACAGAGAGTTTCCGAGAAAAAAGAACCGTGTTTTTTTCGGCCCGGATAAATAGGCTACGCGTTGCACAAAGCTCAGACTCTGTGAGAATTTGAAGCTATTGTGGTTGGGATAGAATGCGAAAGTTTGAGAACGTATACCGTTACCTGGATCGAAAGATAATTGAGAGAAATCAAATTTCTCGATGAGCCGACGTCCACCTAAGCCTGATGTCGTCAAAACAAGAAATGGTATTGTGAACGCGTGAGAAACACTTGTCATCAAGAAATACAATATTATTTTTTTTTTCTCGCTGACAAGTTTGGTTTACTGAATTAGACGCTGGAAGGGCCCACAATGCCGTTTCTTGTTTCGACGACATTAGGCTTAGGTGGACGTCTGCTCACAGAAAAATTTAGTTTTTCTCAGTTATTTTTTGATCCAGGAAACGTAATGTTCTCAAACTTTCGTGTTCTAACTTAACCGCTAGTACCACGTCCTCACGAAGTTAGCGCTTTCTACAATGCATCGTTTATTTTCACGGGCGAAAAAACGCGGTTTTCTTTTTTCGGGAACTCCCTGCATAGTATTTTGTTTCCAGGGGATGGCAATCGACAGAGAACGCCGCAACCTTCAAAAGTTTATTTTTTTATTTATTTTTTATTAGATGTGTGCAGGGATGGGAAGTATTTAAATGCGCGTCGCACATTAACAGGACCGTGCAACGATATTGAGTTGGAACTACGCTAACTGCATATCGCTCAGGCAAAAGGAAAATAGCACAAACGCACGCCTGTACTGACATTGCTTACAGCACGTGCTGTGTACCGGACATTGTTAGACTTCGTCGATTTCCTTCACCACGCTACTATACTATAGAATGCGAATCGGATAACAATGTGATTCGCTTTAAAAAGCTGGCGACCGAACCTGCCGCTGCAGCTTTTAAATCCATAGCATTTATGGGGCCAGGCTCGGGGATTTTGTGTCCGTGGCATGTAGCCTCGATGACGTCACACTGTCACGTGACATCGTGACGGCTGCGCATTTAGAACTCTTTTAAGAAATGCCATAGATAGAGCCATTTATTTTACAGCGGAGCTTTTAAGGGCTAGGTTCCCCAGGATCATGTCCGTGTATGTCGACACAAACCTACCTGGACAGCTACCGCCATCTATAAGCGACGGCGGCAAGCCCACAACCAGTATGGTTTCCGCCGTCGCTCGTAGATGGCGCCAACCTTTCCAGCTATAATAGAAGAATGGATAGTTGGGCGCGTTGGTGGGAATTCATCGTAGGAAACAGCGCGAAAAACAGACGACGACGAAGAAGAAGCACACAGTGTATCGAGTACAGCTCCGCTTTTCTTCCTTCTTCACGAGAGTGGAAAGGCTGACCTTTTTTTTTTCTTTTGGTTAGAGTTGCTAGGTGCCGTTTATTTTCCAGAAGTAGCACTGTGGTACTTCGCAAAACAAACAGGCATTTGGATAAACAGCGGACCTAGACACATTCCGACGACGTCTTCGGTGTCGTGCGGGTGTTTTAGTTCGTTGTGAGCGCTATATGTTGGTCTGACTGGCTTCACGCCTTTCCGCTTCGCTCCGTCGATTTCAAAACTACGTAATGCCCGCCGACTGAGAGATAATTATAGAACCACCATCCGTCCGGCTGGACTTCCGGATCGACCTTTTCTATGACTATGTGTCAACATAATCCGCTAAATATGGCGGAAAAAGAAAAACACCAAAAACAAACATTGCTCGTTAAATTTAGCAGACAGTAATCTCGTGACCAGATCGGGTGACTAACACGGTAACTTCACGGCGACACATGACAATCTCACGCTGACGACGTCGATTTGTTGTGACACCATTATTGAGGCGTTTTCGGGTAGGAATTGATTAGGCTTTTTTAATAAAGCGAAACAAATGCACGGAAAGCAAATAGTATTTTAGAATAGTTGTGATGAGGGGAAGTGACCTCTTCTTTTTACGTTGACAGTAAGATTTTTCTAGCGAGGAAGAGAGAGGGAGAAAAAATTACAACAACGAAAAACAGGGAAAACTTATTATCGCCTGTCCGTTCTAACCGTGCTGCGCTTTGTAAATTTGTTTCTACGGCTTATGCGCTTCGAAGTTTCATTTTCACGCGCAGTGCAACCCGTTCATGCATCAGCGACGCCTGCCTCTCTCTAAATTTACAACCTCTTAAAAACATTATTAAAAAAATAATTACTCTATAAAAGCTGAATGTGGGTAGGGGATGATATAGAACAGACCCGGAATATAAGATAGCGATTCGCGCGCAGCATTAAAGAGCCATATCTCAAGTGGATCCTTTTATGCTCGATTCTACACTTTCTATTCTTGTTGCTCTCTCAATTATCTGAGCGTGCCACGCACTCTGCAACCGGCCGTTATCTCTCGCAGTCGTCGCAGAGCTGCTGCTATGAGAAATGCGTGCAGCGATGGACTCAGTCGCCGGCGTTCGTTAATTTGCTCCCATCTCCACGTCCATCTCTCTTTTTTTTTTTTTTGTTCACTGGCATATGTTTTGTCTCTAACACTGTCGACAATATGGTGTGTAGCAGGGCGGCTTCGTAGCTTATCTGCTAAAAGCAGCGCTGCGTTTCAAGTTGGACCTCTTTCTCTGACGGCAATTCTTTTGTTTTCGTCGCCGTTGTGGTCTGCTGGCAGAGGAGGGGGGGGGGGGGGAGGGGTCATTTTCGCAATTTCCGTTACTTAATCCTTCGTTCATTTGTTTTCTTTAGTTGGTTCTGTTCCTTTACACATTCTTTTTTTTTGTTTTGTTGCGCTGTAGTTTTGTTTTCTCGACGACAGGGATACTAATTGGGTTCTTTTCTAGACACCTTTTCAGCTTAGGATGGACTGCAGGGGATGGGAGGAGACCGCGTACTTTCCGGTATTTATAAGAAAAAGTCGGCGGATGTGTTTTCGCTGCTTATTCATCTTTCAGATACCGGTGTCTTTCGGCTTGTTTCGTACGGACGCCAAAAACGATGATTAACAAAAGAACCTCACGAAACAAACAAGAAATGCGCACCAAAAATTGAAGCCTCAAGAGGGGAGGATTTTGACAGAAACAGTCCTACCTGGAGCTAACATTTTCGAAAATCGGTGTTGTTCGGTGGCCCATGTTTTTTTTTTGTTTTTTTTTTTTTTTTTTACATCAACGGTTGTTTGTCGGTATTTTCAAGTTAGACCCGATATTGTGTGTTTGAGACCAACAAATGTTTATCGTTTTCCTTTTTTTGACCGGAACGGTCTATGTTTTAGTTACGAGTCATACAAGCTAATGAAACGCTGCGAAAGTCATGTGACACCCATACGGCATTCTATTGGTTCGGCTGACTCGTAGCGTTCGTTGCGGACCACCATAAAATGAAACGGAGTGTAGTATTGTTCCTAACAAGTACTTTTTTTTCTGCGTTTTTGTGGCTGCTTTTATAATGTGTGAATGTTTTTCCGAGCACAGTGATAAAGCGTCCTTGCGGGAGCTGTGGTTTGAATGTCATTGTTTGAAAAGAAAACGTCCTTTCTTTTTTTAATTTTATTTTTACGACCGCTTAATTGCCACTAAGCCGTAGGGTGGGTTACACCGTCGTACTGTCGCGATGCTGGCAGAATAATAACTGCTGGTTTGCACGGCGACTAAGTGTACGTATTATACAATAATATGATGTAATGTAAGAACTATAGAAGAAACTGCACTCACAAAAAAGAAAAGCGGCGTCCAGTACCATGCGTCGAATCGCATGGTACCAGACGACAAAGTGAGCATTATGTAATTTCTAAGTTATAGGCGCTTTTACAAAAAAATTCCAAGGACACTCAAGCACTTTTTATGAGTTGGGAATGCGAAAGCATCAATGTCGTTCTTCCCCTCCCTTAGTTAGTCTGCGGTGTACTGGCGTGGACGGCCACGTTTCGCTACTGCCGAGCTAGCGGCCGACGGCCGAGCGCGCGCTCTCGTGAAGTGGCCGCGCCGCGCTGAGCTCGGCCGTGCAGCCTCTCCGGAGTCTGCCCGAGCGGGCTGTGCGGCTAGGCCCGCACCGCCGCACCTGTTACCAGCGGCCCAGCTGCTGCGCGCGTTGCGTCGCCATGGAGAGGGCTTCTCTGGTGGTGTTCCTTGGAACTACGCCGCGCGAGAGCCGATGGGAACGTCGTTCCTTGATGACGCGCGTCAGCCAACGGGAGCCTATCCATCAGATCGCGGCTTCACTTCGCTCCATTGGGACAGGGAAGTTTAGGTGCCGTTCGGCGCGGCTTCAAAGCTGATCACGTCGGTTCGCTCCATGGGACAGTTAATGCTTTCGCATTAATTTACGGTGAGAAAAAACACCGTTCTATTTTCTGTCGAAACAGCCCGGTTCACTATAAAAACAATCCGTTCTTGAAAGGTTTCTTCGACTCCCTAAGAAATCTTTCAGCTCATGAAGGACCCTTTCGCTTCAAGTGTTATTGCCCCCTGGCGCACTAGAAAGGCCAGTAGGCGATGAAGAACTCCTTCGCATCAAAAAGGAGCTTATAATAACCTCTTATAGGTTTTTCACGAAGAACCCTTTTAGGGGGCGCTTAAAATACTTTTTTTAGGGAGAAAAATATAGACAAGCCGAAGAACCTTTAAAGGCGGGGTCACACTGCTCTGCTCATACATCACACGAAAGACAGTCTGCCAGACATCAGTCACCGCGATATCCGTGGTTCGAATGCCGCGTGCCATGTTTCTCTTTGAACTCGTTACCATGCTGTATTCGAAGCACGAATGTCGTGGTAACTTGCGTTCGAATCTGTTTGAGGACTGTCTTTTGTATGATGTTTAAGCAGAGTGACCTTCTTTTACGACCAGATTTTGTTTTTTTAGTATATATCGTTACTTTAATTTGTTTCTGCATAATTTAGCAAAGGATGAAAGGTTACCGCTTTACAAGAAGCCAGTCATAACATAGGAGCGAGTCACGTGACAACATACACCGCCAGGGTGCGGGGAGGGGCAACCCGCTCAGACATGTTTACGTTACTGAAAAAAAAAGTGAAAGCCGTTTACAACTCCTTGTAACGCCGAATTGGAGCGCAGCTCTTGAGGAGGAGGGGGAAGGGTACTCAGGGGAGGGTATACCCCTCCTCCTCCTCCTCCTCCTCCCCTCATTCTTTAATCTCCTCCGGGGGGGGTCACGTGACCCCCCCCCAGGTCACGTGACCCCCCCCCCAGGTCACGTGACCCCTTCCCCCCCGAGGTCACGTAACCCCCTGCCCCCCGAGGTCACGTGACCCCGGGGGGGGGGGGCTCGCGCGGTGCATTATGGGACATTTCCCATAATTCACCGCGCGGTTGCGCCGACGGCGACGGCGACGGCGACGGCGACGCCGCTCAAGCCGGGAACGGGCGCCTAAGAGCTGCGCTCTAAAACACACACACACACACACACACGCACGAACGCACGCACGCACGCACGCACGCACGCACAGACGCACACACGCCGCGCGCGCGCACACACCACACACACACACACACACACACCTACCTGTTACTCGTTATTCACCAAAAAAGTAACAAAGTAAGAATTGTTACTGAGATTAAAAAAGAACGCGTTACTTCAGCTCAAAAATAACACTTCCTCGTTACTCCAACTGCGTCGTTTTTAGAAGCAGTAGGCACCTTCTACTATTTCGTGTTGTTAATAATGCCTGGCTTCCTAGCGCACTTCGTTCATTGTTGTTGTTTTCTTCTTTTTTTTTTACCGTGAAAGTCACAGGCGCGAGCTGGGGTGAAAACCAAATGGAATATATTTTGTTGTACACGTCAGCTCCGGAAGTAAGTAACCACTTTTGCTGTGACTCTATCAAGAAGTAAGAAATATTCTCTCGAAAAGTAAGCGGTTACTTTGTTACCGCAAAGTGAACTCTGGGGAGGAGGTCACCTGCCAGAGATAGAAAGAGGTGGGAGGAGCTTCCCCTGAACTCGTTACCCGTGACCCGTGGGTCGAAGTATGTAACGCGTTACGTACAGATCTGCGAGGGGTTCGCTCCCGTCGCTTCGACTGGCTCACGGGGCCCGCAGCTTTCGCCGGTTTGTCGGCTGTCGTGCTTCTACGAAGCACAGCAGCGACATCCGCACACTCTTCTGGTCGTCTTTCTCTCGACCACGCAACGAACGCTGGGCGTTTTCCATCCGTGTTCCGGTCAGATCAATATTTGCCTCGATTATGAAGGAATAGGTGAGTCAGTCAATAAATCAATCGTCCTTCCTTAGTCGCTTTATTATCGATATAACGTGGTTACATTTTTTTTTAATCTGTTGCCTGGGTCATATGGGCGGCTTTGTGAACCGCGCCTACGGAGAAATGAAGCTTTATTCCACCCACGTTGGGCGAATGGACCGATTGTCGTGCGGTACAGTGCAGCGAGAAACGCCTCGTGTCGCGTCTGTTGTCATGGCGCGAGATTTTTGTTGACATTCGAGCACGAGGAGAACAAACAGCTTATGACTGTGTTGACGAAGCGCGCTATCGAAAGCGTGGTATAGACCCTTTTCATGGCAAACGCCACCAGGAGTTGTTCTAGTCTTTGACGTCCCAGAGAACTTCCGGTTCATAAAAAGTATGAACAAAGCCCACCCTAACACCGCTGTTTGAAATGTTGATGAAACGTTTAACCACCAATTCTCCAGGTGAACGCCAAAAGAACGCAGAACCCCCAGATATGATAAATATTTTCGAATACTCTTGTAAACCAACTTGCCTCCTCCAAGACGTTAAATTCACCAGCCGAGGGCCCTCGTTAAATCTCCAACTTTGATGTGCGTGTAGCGTTTATGCTTTCTAGCACTGGCGACATAGGCAAGCTCGACATACTTTCAAAGACGGAGCGACCGGAAGTTGCTTGGGACGCAGGAGGCAGTTCATGTTTGTAAACATGAAAAGGGTCTATAACAGCTCTTACCGCTTTCGTGTCACGTGACGCCACGATGTCACCTGACACCGTGACGTCACGCCGCGTGACTTTATGACGTCGTGAGACACGCCTACGTGACGTCATGGTGTGACGTTACAGTCTGACGTCACGTCACACTATGACGTCGGGTGACGAGCCTCGATGACGTCATGGTGACGCGTGTGTCGGCCGTCATGTTCCACCGCGACCTCGCGGGACACCATGACGTGACGTCATGCTGTAACATAGTGATGTCAGGTCACCGGACAACATGACTTCACTGTGACGTATAAAGTCACGTGACCACGATACCCGACGGGAAATCCAGAGGGGAAACATTTCCCGCTAAGTTTGCCGGAGAACTTTCCCAGCCACGACGACCCCACAGTTCAACACACACGGGGATCCGCTGCGAAACCTCACCAATAACAACTGTTGCCAAAAAAACTATATTTTTAATATACTATATACATATATCAACAACCATAGGAGACTTTTATGCTCGTCCATCTGCGCATGCGTACGCGGAAGCAGGAACAATCACGGGGCGAGCGGTGGCATATGGCGACACAGTTAATGGATTGCGGCGTCAGAAAACCACAGCTTCTAACATCCCGGCCAGGTGCAGGCAGTCGTCGAGTTCGCCGTTTTAGCACCACGTTCACGTCTTATATACACGTCTAAACATGCGCGCGCTACATGCGCTCGCGGTTGTCAAGTTACGTGTCGGGCTGTTATTAAGACGCAGGCTCCCGTCGCCAGATGTTGCCCGTAAAAAAAAAAAGAAATGCATAGAAAATATATACAGAAAACATTTCTTCTGTTTTAAATGCCTTAGTGAGACTGAGCCGCTGTTGGAGAAGTTTGGCGAGGTGCGGAAGGAGCACGGCAGCGCCTTTGGGAGCTGAGCGTTGCGGCAGAAAGTGTCGTTGGTGACAGGTTTCTCCTGAAGCCCCTCTATTAGTATAACTAAAGTAATGCGAACCATTGTACCAAATATCTTACTAGGAGACTGCATCTTACTTAACTCATTAGCATAAAGACCGGTTCATAGGGGGCAGTGTTGGGCACGTTCCTGATAGAAAGGAACGAAAGTTCGTTCCTCGTTCCTTTGGATTTTCGGAACGCGTTCCCGTTACAAGTTTCATATGTAAAAAAAAAAAAGCTCGTTCCCGTTACAGTTAAAAAATGGAAAGTATCAATACATATACGTTACACTTTGTATTTTGCTGATTACCATATTCAACTAGATCAATCAAAGTAATTTTTATTTTTTTTGTCTATCCCTTTAATGTCTTTGTCTATCCTTTTAAATGACAACTAATGAATTTGAATGCCGTGATGGAAGAACTACAGGGGACCTAATCTGGACACTTGGCGAAAACGTCGGCGAGAAATCTGGCGACTGGGATTGGTGGCCGCCAAGGTCAAGTGCGGCGTCGGCCAATCACGGCCGTCGGATTTCTCGCCGACTGTTTCGCCAAGTGTCCAGATTGGGGCACCAGGAGAAGAAAACTAGCGGAAGAAAGGTTTCATTTATTGATATATTCCCCCTTTAAAATTCTCACCTTTTAACTATATTTATGTTTGTGGTGGGCGTTCAGACGAGCCAAATGTACTGTTACCCAAATTTGCACGATCGTTTTACAACCTCACACATTTCAATCTAACAAGTCCCTTGCTCGAACTTAACGAGAAAGAGTTGCATCTCGATGCTGCTGTCCGCAAG
The DNA here is from genome assembly GCA_013358835.2 of Ixodes persulcatus. Classification (NCBI taxonomy): domain Eukaryota; kingdom Metazoa; phylum Arthropoda; class Arachnida; order Ixodida; family Ixodidae; genus Ixodes; species Ixodes persulcatus. The sequence continues at coordinate 213,126 of JABSTQ010011585.1, forward strand.
GACGAACAAATGAGGAAAAGGTTAGGGCTTTTGGAAGGTCAGTTTTGAAAACTACCAGTCCTCTTCGTGAAGGTTAAATTCGTTGTTTAGTGTGAAGGTGGGGGCAAGGGGAGAAGGAATAAAGGTTAATTTTTGTGCAGTGACCAATGTTTGGGTTACAATGTTGCGTTTAATGTCTGGTAACCTGTTTTTTTGTTATAACTGTAAGTCGTTTTGTGCAGGTTAAGTGATGGCTGTAGTCGGCCTTAGGATCAGTGGGTGTATGAAGATTCGTCGAAGCAAAGAAAGTAGCTGAGTTTAACACGTCCCTCTTTCTGTGTCTTTTCTTTCGACTAAAAGTTTTGCGTTTTGTACCACAGTCTGTGGGGTACTTTACGGAGGTCCCTCTACTAATAATCGCCGCCCGATCGATATGCGCTCCGCTCGTCACCCAGGGAGTGACACAACACAACGAGAAGACAGCGAATAGGTTTACTGTACCTCTCGGTTGCCCGTCGTCGGGAGCCGGCAGTCCGGGCCCGCCGACCCTTGTTGTCGCCCGTCGATCAGAGCTCACAGTCGGAGTCCGTGTCCAGGCCTGCGGATCGCCCTTCCCACGCCAATGCTGCGTAGGCTGGCTGTCCCGGGCTATCACTGCCCGAGTCTCGCTGCGGAACCACCCCGGGATCGTCGTGGCCTAGGCCGGATGGCCAGGGCTCGCCGTTTCCACCGGTCCGGACTTCGATCCTCGCTGGTGCACCGCTCCGGGGTTCGCCATGGGCCAGGCCAGGCAGCCCGGCCCCGTTGTTCCTGCCCAGCTTCAGCCACGCTCAGCACGAACTGTCTCGCGCCAGCTCGTGTCTTCTCCGCCGACCGCCTCTCATGTGCCCTTTGCCTAGTCTTTCACCCTCGGCCCCCACACTCTCCCCCCTCAAGGCCCGGACTTCGGGGGACTTCATGGGCCTCAGGGAGCCGCTGGGCTTCATGGGCGGCTGCTGTTGCTGTTGCCGGAGTGGCCACGTTGCAGCGTTCGAAACCGGCGTAGGTGGTAGTGGCTAGCGAAGCCGGCAGACAATGCCGACCTGTTTGTCGCTCGCTGTCCCACTCACCGCGATGCAGCAGGGTGCGTGCCCTAAGCTGGTTCGGCCGACGCGGACGGACCTGCCCCGTTCCGCTTAGATGTCGCAGCGGGCTCAGAACTGCCCGCCTGAACCGTTCGTCAGGCCGAACAACTGTCAGCCACCCTGAGCACTGAGGAAAACGAATTTTCCCGTCTTCCTTCTCGGTGGGCTTCCTCGGTTACGCCATCTCTGACCGTCTTTCCAAGAAGCTTTCTTCGCAGAAAAAAACGTTAAAACAACACACAACGAACAAATACTCTGCCGCAGACTGTGGCAATGGCCATAGTCTCCACCGCCAAATTGGTTGCCGACGGGTTCATGTACCATGCGGCTAACTCAGCAAGTCCGCATTCCAGAGCTCGCTCCTGGGTTGCCAAGAACAGGGGATTTCTTGTGTCCTACCGCAACCTCATGTTATACGTCTTCCCCATCGCGACGACTGTAGTATCATTTCAAGTCAGCGATGTGAACCGGGCAAGCCTCCTCGTTTGTATCTCGCCAAGTAAGCCTAGAAGTAAGACACGACGCTCGCGTCTATATACCTCGGGTGCCCTTCTCACCTCGGAGCAAGCGATGCGGCAAAACCACTAGCTGCGTTGCTCAACGCGTGAGTTTCCTTTAGAGCAGGCAACAATGGTGTAAACCTAGTCCATCTTTTGCGCAAGCAAAGAGATACAAAGCCTGTGGCGGGATGGCCATATACTATACCCGCGTTCCGCAACGGCTACATATACCCTCTTCGTCTTCCTCCCGGTTCCACACAACTGGCGCATCCAACGTGGGGCCCGATTGGTCTGCTGCTTGTTCTGTTCGTCCCGGGGAGTCACACAAATCTATTGAGCGTTCAGCGTGGTATAGAAGGATAAACGCTAACGATGCCCCCCAAGACGAGGTCGACCCCCAATAGGGACGAGGACGACTCGTCTGAGAGCGGAACTCAGGAACCGTCTGACGCTGCGGGGGCCAGAGAAGGCTCTAGTACGCGAGCATCTCCAGATGCTGGGATTTTACCACCAGCTCCAGCTGCAGAGGCGCGGCAGACATCGGCGAGTTTATGCGCGCCGTGACGGCGATGATGGAGACGTTCTCGCGACAAATCGCGACGGTTCCAGGAGTCGCGAGTGCCAGCGCCTACGTCTCTGCCCCGACCGCGGTTGTCCGTACCGACGCCGACCTACACGGGATATTCCGACGGAAAATCGGTCCACGATTTCTTACAGGACTTGGATGCGTATGTAGCCGCGTTGGGAGCATCAGACGAAACGGCCTTGGTGCAGATCGTGCCGATCGCGTTAACGGGCGACGCGTCGCGTTGGAGACGGTTGCAACGACCGTTTCTATCGATGGCGGACTTCCGGACGCGGTTTAGGGAGGAATTTTTGCCCCCTGATTATGAGACGCGGATTAGGGACGAAGTAGCTAATCGCACTCAGCACCCCGACGAGAGCCTCGTGGAGCACGTTCGCGCGCTTCAGGAGCTCTACTCGAGGGCTGAACCATCCGCGTCTGACGCAGAGAAGGTAGCTAGAGCGATACGGCAATGTCACCCTAGATTCAAAACCTATCTGCGCGGACGAGATTTCGCGGATCTGGAGGCACTTGCCAGAGAGGCGCGAACGGTCCAAGCGGGCTTGCTCGCTGAGCTGCAGTACCACCCCCCTCCGAGGGCCGAGGAGTCCCTAGAGCAAAGATGCGCGTGGGCAGGACGCGCCGCAGACACTCACATCGAGTTGCGCACGGCGTATACGGCCGTTGCGGAGCGCGGTCACGCGGTAGCCATAACGCCCCGGGCTTGGGACCCCTTCGCTTACGAGCAAAGGCGCAGGGCAGCCAACGCAAACTCGGCCCGAGTGCACAGGGTGGCGCAGCGGTTAACCACCGCGGAGGCGCGACTGGTCACGACAGTCGTGGGAATCATGACTCACCGCGGTTTGCCACAGATGAAGTGTCGCGTGAGGGTAACGATGGACAGGTTGCGCGTAACGACCGGCCGCAAGTCAGGTGTTACAACTGTCACCGTCTTGGGCACATCAGGCGGCATTGCGCGTGGGTAGCGTCTGGTTCTCAAAGTTTTCAGGGAAACGCCAGAGGCCGGCGCCACTAATCAGATCCTATGAGTCGAGGTTGCCGGCCGCTGCCGAGGCCCAGTATCAGTGTGCCGACAGGGTGGAAATTGTGGCCGGCGACCGCGTGGCGATGGCCCCGTCGGCGTGTCGGGCTCAGAGCACGACACCTGAGAAGGGCCCGTACGTGCGGGTAGAGATCGGTGGTAGAAAATATTTGTCACTAATTGATACCGGTTCTACTCTTTCTCTAATTGGCGATAATGTGTACGAGGACTGCCGTAACAGGAACCTTTGCGCGCGGGAACTTGTAACTCCGCTGCGTTTAGCGACAGGATTGGCCGAAGCGCAAGGGGCGATGCGCCTTCACCTTGGCCTTGACTGCAGACGAAGGAGGCAACGTTTCGTTTACTTGCCCGGTATGTCAATTCCTGTTATTTTGGGGCAGGACTTCGTTTGTCGTGAGGGCATAATCCTGGACTTGAGGAACAACGGGTATCGTTATAGTGCGTTTTCCCCTCTTATTCCCTTTGTTGCTCCATCATCTCTGGTGCAGGGAATGGAACGCTCGCTCGCTGCGTCACATCAGGAACAGGTATTAGCTGCGCGAGTCAGTGCCCGGGGACGTCGAAATGATAATTGCAGCTTTCGATGGGCCCGCCCGGACCAACGGCGGATGCTAGAGAACACCTTGTCCCAACACACGGCTATTTGTACCGAGAGACCGGGGCTTACGACTGTTTTACAACATAGGATAGATACAGAGAGGCTAGGCCGTGGGGGTGTAATCCTAGACCACTAAGCGTACATAAACGGGCCCTCCTAGACGCGGCTCTCGAGGAGATGCTGGACACGGGGGCGGTGCGGCCATCGCAGAGTCCCTGGGCGTTTCCAGTAGTCTTGGCGCCAAAGAAAGACGGCACCGCGCGCCTTTGCGTTGATTACCGAAGACTTAATGATGTCACCAGAAGAGACGCGTATCCTTTTCCCTCTATTGAGTCCATAATGTATTCGCTTGGAGGCGCGAGGATTTTCACCACGCTGGATTGTAGCAGGGGTTTTCTCCAGATCCAGGTGGCGCCAGACGATGTCCAAAAGACGGGGTTCACCTGTTACAGGGGGTTATTTTAGTTTACGCGCCTTCCGTTTGGGTTGTCGAACTCGCCGTCGAGTTTCTAACGGCTCATGGACATCGTGCTGGGTGATGCGAAATTTAACTTCGCCATGGCCTACATGGATGACGTTGTGGTATTCTCCAAGTCGTTCAAAGAGCACCTAACTCATCTCAAAATCGTCTTAAGTCGAATGAGTGAGGCCGGTCTAACAATTAATCCAAAAAAGGTGCAACCGGCCGCCTCAAAGGTAAATCTTTTAGGTTTTGTCGTAGACAACGGTACCTTGAAGCCGAACGATGGGAAATTGAGGGCCATTCTCGATTATCCAACACTGCACGATGTAAAGAGCCTTCAAAGGTTTCTGGGGATGGTTGGCTTTTACCGGCAGTTCATCCCGATGTGCGCGGAGCTGGTGCGGCCATTGAATCTGCTGCTCCGGAAAGGCTCGAGGTGGGACTGGGGTCCAAAGCAGGGTATTGCCTTCTCTTCTCTCGCGAGGGCAATAGCAAGCACCGCTAGCCTTCGGTTACCAGATCTTAATCGGCATTTTGTTGTGCAGACAGATGCGAGTGACTACGGTGTCGGTGCAGTATTGCTACAGGAGCATGCATGATGGACAGTTACGCCCTGTGGCATTCGCTAGTCAAACGCTTACACCGTCGGAACGCAACTACAGCGTGACGGAAAAGGAGGGGTTGGCCGTCATGTTTGCTCTGAAGAAGTTCGACCTCTCTTTAGACTGTACGACTTTCGTTATTCAGACTGATCACGCAGCACTTACCTGGATTCAGAGGCTAAAAGAGCCCGCGGGAAGGCTGGCCCACTGGGTACTAACCTTGAAGCGCTACTCGTACACGGTTGAATACCGAAAAGGATCGACCAACAAGGTCGCGGACGCGCTCTCTGGGGCGCCCCAGGATGGTGGTTGGGAGGAGGTGACGCAACCAGAGTGTAACGAGAAGCGCGGGAAGAACAGGAGAATGTCTCCGGATGCAGGGGTGAGGTCCCTCACGGAAGGTTGGAAGGAGGCGAAGCAACCGGCACTCGTAGCAGCCTTAGCGCGCGGCACGAAGGAGCAAACGATCGTCGCTTCGTTGGGGTGAAGTGATCAGCAAGAAAGTTTTTGTCGAGGCCCAGAAAGCAGATGGTTTTTGTCAGCGGGTGTTGGGTAAACTGGCGGAAATTGCGGTTGACACCGGGAAGGCTGGCGGTCGAGTTAGTGATCAATTTGATCCATATCTGCTGGGCGAAGACGGCTTATTGCTTCGCTACATCCCAACGATCGATGAAGTGGAGGGTAATTCCCAGGAAGCTACGGAAGAGTTTTATCGGGAACTTCCACGACTCGGCTCTGGCAGGTCATGGCAGTGACAGCAAGACTTTTCATAAGTTACGCAGCGCCGCGACCAGGCCGGGGATAAGGCAAGACGCACTCCGATACGCCCGCAGCTGTCCAGCCTGCCAGAAAGCGAAGCCCTGAGGGGGCAAGCCTCCGGGCTTGATGCAGTCGGTGGAGAGTCACTACCCGTGGGAGATCGTCGCTTGCGACATTATCGGCCCACTGCCGAGAAGTCCGCGGGGAAACCAGTACCTCTTGGTTATTACCGATCATTTCTCAAAGTGGGCAGAGCTGTACCCACTGAGGAAGCTGGTTTCAGAGCGCGGATCTGGAAAAGGTTACTAGATACTTTCCTACGCTTCGGCACACCCAGGTGTCTCATTAGTGATAACGCTAGTTATTTTACTAGTAAAATGTTCGTGGACTCCTGCTTGGCGCTGAACACAAAGCACAAGATGACAATACCGTACTATCCCCAAGCCAATATCACTGAGCGAGTGAATCGGAATGTCAAAAGCATGCTGATCGCGCTAACGGAGAGACACCGAGACTGGGATGAGCACATAGCTGAGATGGGTTTTGCCATCCGGAGTACCGTGAACAGATCGACTGGTTTCACCCCAGCGTTTCTTAACCTGGGTAAAGAGATACCGTCTCCGCTGGAGAACGAGTTACGGAGCAACCAAGGAACACCAGGATGCCCGCTCTCTAGGTACGCGGAACAGCTAACGATCCGCTTGTCTGGGGCGCTGCACGATGCTAGAGAGAATCTTGATGCCGCAAGGATCGAGCAAGCGGCGCAGTATGACAGGAGCCATAGGCACTTGGAATTCAAAGTTGGTGACTTGGTCCTGAGAAGAACCCACCCTCTGAGTAACGCAGCTAGCGGTTTCGCCGCATCGCTTGCTCATAGAAGGGAAGGGCCCTATGAGGTAAAGACAGCGAATGGGTTTACTGTACCTCTTGGTTGCCCGTCGTCGGGAGCCGGCAGTCCGGGCCCGCCGACCCTTGTTGTCGCCCGTCGTTCGGAGCTCACACTCGGAGTCCGTGTCCAGGCCTGCGGATCGTCCTTCCCACGCCAGCGCTGCGTAGGCTGGCTGTCCCGGGCAATCACTGCCCGAGTCTCGCTGCGGAACCACCCCGGGATCGTCGTGGCCTAGGCCAGATGGCCAGGGCTCGCCGTTTCCACCGGTCCGGACTTCGAACCTCGCTGGTGGACCGCTCCGGGGTTCGCCATGGGGCAGGCCAGGCAGCCCGGCCCCGTTGTTCCTGCCCAGCTTCAGCCACGCTCAGCACGGACTGTCTCGCGCCAGCTCCGCCGACCGCCTGTCATGTGCCCTTTGCCTCGTCTTTCACCCTCGGCTCCCACAAGTCTTGGGCACTGAAAAAAGAATCAATGTCCACTAGTTCTCCTGCGCCCAACTGTTTCCAAGTGGGAACCCCACAATATAAACCCTAAGATAAGTAACAAAAAAGTTAACTAGATCCTGCTCTTCGTAATGATATTTTTATACTTTTTAAAATTTTTCTCTTAAGAGTAAAATAAAAATAACCCCACTGGACGAAAAAAAAAAAGGAACGCCGTTCCTCTTTCCGTTGTAGTGAAAATGTAACGAGTTCCCGTTCCAGTTCCACCAATGCAAAAATGGAACGGCGGCGTTCCTTCGTTCCTCCTAAAAGGAACGCATTCCAGGAACGCCGTTCCTTGTTTCGCCGTTCCGTACAACACTGAGAGGGGGTTTTTCTACGTTACGTAACGTTACGACCACTTATGTCGCGAGTCGCCCATCCGCGCTTCGAATAAAACCTGGCGACTGGTTCAAGGAGCAGCTTTGCACGCGACATGTGAAACACCAATGTCCCGATGACTCCTCAAGTAACGTAAGAAATCGCGAGCAAACGCCTCCGTGTGAACCGACCTTCAGACAGCGCGCCAACTGCTTATATATTTCCCGAGCGGTTTGGAAACGGCTTGGAAACGGTTTGGAAACGGTTTGGAAACGGCTTGGCCGAGCGATTTTGAAAACAAAACGCATGCCCATCGCGTTTTGTTTTTTCACTTCAATTTATCATCATTTCTTCTTAATTATCTGTCATTTTGTACATATATTCTTCCGAAGTACGTGTTACTCATTTCGTTACGGCTTCCACGGGGTTCCGTTGCACTTTTCTCGAAGATTCCAACCTCTGAACACACCCTGCGTTAACAGACGATAGGTTAGGTTAGGCTAGTCACTGGATCCTGTGAAAGTATAGCGCCATTGCCTTCCCTCCCTGCCTGCTAGCCGGACACAAACATATACCAACATACTAGTGATGACAAAACCTCCCAAGGTGATTGGCTGATCTGTTTCAGTTGCCATGGCAATCGCCATTTCTGTCCATCATTCAAATCTACGAAAGGGTCGTTCTTAATCGGTCGAGCCTAGATAGCTATGGAGCATCGCCGTACTGAAAGCGCTCCTCGCCAATATTAGGGTTTTTTGGCAGTCATGCTTACCGTGCTTATCTTCACAGATCTCTTAGAACAATGCGGAGGGCAAGTTCGTCTGCTTCTCGCGCAGGGGGTACCGGAGACGTCAGAACGCCGTGCCCTGATTGGCTGATCGCGGCCCCCTATCTGAGCGTCGTCTGCTCCTTCGCAACGTCGTCTGCGTCTGTCTTACCTTTCCTGCGACTTTCGGAAGTGCAGAGGCCAGATTCACAAAACCATGTTACGCCGAAAGAGTGCGTAAGACAAAACGTGAGAACAAATTCGTATTCACGAAACGAAATTATCGTAAGTTTTGCTCAGGTTACGACGGAATCCTACGACGATCAACTCAGCATGGCCGACAGCGTCGCTCAGTTACTTGGTCGCGATGACCAACGGACGTTTATTTTTGTACGTGCTCTTCTCACGCGTCACGACTACAAGCAGCAAGAAAAAAAGTAAAAAGCACTTGAAATAAACCACGACGAACAAGAACGCTGGATCCACAAACACCCGGGAAATGCTCCAACGGCCACGATTCCACTGACCCCGTCCAAGCGAGCTCGGCAGATAGGCCTAGCAGCGGCGCAGCGGTGCTCCGACGGTCCTTGGCCAAGACCGTCTGCCCACTACCGGCTGGCGTGCTGAATGGAATATGCCCGCGCGACCCTTGTGAACCCTTCAATCTCTTCCTCTTGTCATCGCCTCGTTTTCCGAGGCAGCGGCGACTCTCGCCGGTGAAAAAGCGGTGAATCTCCGACAGACGCAGGAAAAATAAAGCAGCCATCGCTTTGACTAGCAGACGTAAAGCAGACGACGTTAACTGCACCAACCCGCGGACGCCGTTTAAGAGTGAGGAGTCTCGCCGCACACGCAAGGAGGGAAACAGTATTTGGGAGGGAACTTGCGGACACTCTCGCTTCTTAGCAGATAAACCTCAGCGCTTCGGGACACCTCGCCAGCGAGTCCCTTGACTTCCCCCCTTGATGCACGTCTGCTAGTTGTTCGACAAAAACAACGTACCGCTCGAGTTATTTCGTCTCCCCTCTCTGAAAGGCGAAGTCGAGCTCGCTCGTAAAGACCTGCACTTCCGAAAGTCGCAGGAAAGGTAAGACAGACGCAGACGACGTTGCGAGCAGACGACGTTGCAAAGGAGCAGACGAAGCTCAGATAGGGGGGTCGCGATCAGCCAATCAGGGCTCGGCGTTCTGACGTCACCGCTACCTCCTTTCTCATGCGCAGAAGACGAAAATGAGCCCACTAGCGAGGCGTATAGTGTTGTTTGCATACTCCAAAACAGGGAAATTATGTTTCAACGCCGCCAATCACCGACGACGCATCTCGTTGCAGTGTGCAGATGCGCACTATAGTTTCGGTGAGTGGATAACAAAATCTGGCTATTTCAGAGAGGTCTCGATAGAGCAACCTGTCACCGGGAATTTAAAACGGCTCACGAGGAATGGTCAAAAAACGAAACTGCCCGTTCCACGAACCGAAAATTGCGACCATACTCGGTGCTGCTTGTGCTACCTTGCCAGGATACAGTGTCCTTAGGTTAGGCCTGCTCATTTTGCCAGATTTCCTGTTGTCTGAAGGCGCGCCTTCATGGGATGGACGTGGAAGGCGGCGGAGTTGGCTGCCTGCCCAACACCTGCGCCTCCATCTATCTGCACATCTTCGCAGGTGTCAGCACGTCGTATAGTCACCCCCCGCCCGACGCTGCCTGACCTTTGTATATGCGTCTGAATTCATTCTCCGTGTCGTCGTGCGGTAAAACGAGACAAGAAAAGACTACGAAAACACGCGACGTAAAAAAAAAAAAAAAACGCTGCAATTCCGCACAAGACGCTTTGATCGACAGATCGAAATACAACTGAAATATTTGAGCTGCGATTGCAATATAGGTGGGAAGAAAACTGCAATATATACAAACAACTCTCTATCTCTCTCTCTCTCTCTCTCTCTCTCTCTCTCTCTCTCTATATATATATATATATATATATATATATATATATATATATATATATATATATATATATATATATATAACTGGTTATATATATATAAATATATATATATAATCTATGCGCTACAGGGTCTGCTTGAGGCCGTCCAGTCGTCCTGTTTTGTGGGAGACGGAACTACAGGGGTTCACCTTTCCATAAAAGCGTATGAGGGCGCGTTCATTGCTGTGTTTGTATGTTTTCCACTCGCACTTTCTGGCTGGACGTTTTATTAAACTACCCAAGCATCAAAAAAAGAATTCTGGGAAAGTAAGTTGCGCGCACTGCACGCGTTCGTCCTAACCGTATTCAATATTCGAAGAAAACGACCAAATTCATACGTGGATGAACGCGCGTGGAAAGTGCCATTTGTCTCGGATTTTTTTACTTTAGAACAGTTAGTGCGGAAGAAGGCAGTACGCTCAGCGCGTGTAACTGAATACCCGCGCACGCTCCTTGAGCTCGAATAGTTTAGTGAAAAAAAAAAAAAAGAAAAGAAAAGTCTAACTGTGATTTAGCGCACGCGTGAACTGGGATTTTCGTAAACAGTGGAAACGTGCGTACACCAACGAAACTCTCTGACGTCACTGCTGCTGTCGGGGCATGCGCAGAAGATTCCCCTCAGGCAACTCGGGTCTCTCTGCACACACACAGTGCTCACACCCGGCGTGGGCAAACGCGAGCGTCACTTGGCCAGACGTAACGGGGGGGAAGGGCGCGTGAGAGTGTAGCTTCCGCTGCCTTGAAAGGGCCGTGCAACGATATTCGCTCGGATTGTTTTTCACTTTACACGGGCTTACTGGCACTATGCTCTATTTCACCTTATGGTGTACCGCAGGAAAGGTTACAAGCGCGAGCTCCTTGCTCTGGGGCACATCTCGGCGGCACAAGCTCTCGTGCATTAAGGGCAGCTGCCAACGCTATGAGCTCGCGCTTCATAGCCTTCGCTGCGGTACAACATAAGGTGAAACGGAGTATAGTGGGACCCCCAAGTGTGCTCGCACGCAACGCCACTGGCCGAGAAACTATTTTGTTGCGGTGTGATTTCAAGGACGAAAGCGAGCGTTCGCTTTCAATCTCTCCTTCGTAAAACTTGACGACGGGTCGCACAGTATCCCCCGGTGACGATATTTGAGAGCGGCTCATAGATTGGACCCGAGTAGCTCGACAAGCATTCGTGTCGTTGTCCGTGTCCGGTCGCTGCAATGCGACGACAATAGACGAACAGTATATAACAATGTCTGCAACTCATGTACTACCGCGCTTGGCCAACCCCAGCGCGTGGCTGGGATTGGCAAAGACCCCCAGGTTCCGGATCACATGGTGGTTGTTCTAGCTGCGAATTGAAGGGGTGAACGCTGCTCGTTTTTCTTTAGTTTTTTTTTTTTCTGCCAATTCCATCGCGTGTGCTGAAAAACGAAAGCCGCGTGTTTTATGGGTCATTAACGTCGGTGATCCGTTCTAAGCGGTATTTGTGCGAAGTACAAACATCGTCGCGTCGCCCCTTTAACGAGGCGCTTCTAGCCGACAGAAAGAAGGGCGGACTGGCGTCACGTGCAAGCCACGTCATACAGCGTACAAAACACATGGTGTTCAGACATGCAGTGACAGAAGAATTTGAGGACGACCTCACGCATGATCGAAACACGTTTGCTTTACACATATCTTGCAATCTTGTATGCGTTGCGTGAAAAAATAAATAAAAATGAAGTAATCGATTACAAGTACGGTTACTATCGGTTAACAAGGTTCGATTTGATTACTCGATTACTTGACAGAAAAAAATAATTGGTCGTTACTTAAAAAGGGTAGCCATTACTACTTCTCCGATTACTTCGGATTTTTAAATGTACAATTTTTGCCCGGCTCCAAAACGGGCCTTTCGCACTTTTCATTATCGAATTAGAATCGCAGAATTACAAACCACTCGTCTTCTCGATAGACCAATGTTGGTAGACCATGCTCCTCTCGTCGGAGCCTTGGTTCGAGGTTTCCTTGATTGGAAAGTTTTATAACTTTCCACCATTAAGGGCGCCATTAAGAAATGGGAGGTAACAAAAAAAAAAACGTTAATTGATTACGAGCAATTTGATTGCTTGTAATGAGTGCCGTTCAAGTTCCCTTTGAACAGACACTTTTTGTACGACCAATGTGAGAGAACCGTCTTATACAAGGAAGAATCGCTCCTCGCACATCGTCAGCAGACTGTAGCCCGAGGCGACAGCTCCTCCCTCCTCCCTCCGCGGAAGAGGAGCCATGCGTTTATCGCCGAGGATGCAATATGCACCGGTCCATTCCGCGATCGGAGGCGCCGAGGCAATTTATCTCGGGTATTGGCCGTTGCGGCGCCCGCCGGGTTCGCTTATTTCCCTCCGGCACCGCGAGCCTGTGGTCAGCGTATACATCGCGAGCCGGACCTCACCCGGGAGCAGCTCCGCTTAATGTATCGCTCCAGTTAATGTATACTCGGCCCCGCGACACTGTGATGAGCGCGAACGATCCGTCGCGGTTTTTCTCCGTTTTTCTCTCGGTGTCGAAGGACTGTCCTCTAAACTACTATAGCGGTGGAAAGTGCCGACTTGGGGTACTAACCTAAGTGGTAAATGTTGAAGCCCGCCACTATCTTCTCTAAGTGAAATGCGAAAAAGCTCCGAAGTCGTGTGCGCGCGAACAGTGTCGCGACGAATGCACCTCTTGCCGAAACCTAATATGACGGATGTATTGAGATGGGACTTCGATACGAGTCCCGACATTCATTCATTCATTCATTCATGCATTCAATCGCGTATTAATGAAGTAGGCTGTCTTTATGCGCTTGTGTCTTTTATGCGTGCCAACACGGGGCGCTGACGTCATGAAGCTGCGGCGGCGCTGTTGTCGGCACAGCGCATGCGCAGATGCTGGTTTGTGTGCACGCGCAGTGCCCACACATGGCAGACGCCGACTTTTTTTTTTTGTAACCAGTGCGTCGATGTATACGCGACTGCATGCCGCCACACTCTTTCGAGGGCTAGTCTGAAACACGTTGGAGGAAAACGCTTTGTTGGGGCTCCAGGTTTGCGACCGCAGGCTCGTGTTGGCGAGGCTAGGTGGCGCGAGCTGCCGCCCGTTATAAAGGGTACAGCCGTCAACGTTTATACATCTATCTATCCAGGCTTGACTATAATCTATCTATCCAGGCCCGACGATCATCACATATCATGAGCAGAGATGGCGGCGCCCTGCGGCCGTACTTGCAAACGGATGTTGAGCGGTTAGCTTTTCTCCGCGTTGTGTGTGTAAAACTTTTATTGAGCCTGCAGCAGTAGCCCTAGACTACCGGACGCGGCCTCACGTCGTCGCTAGCACCCTCCGAGGACTTTGCCTCTCTAGGAGTGCCGCGATCTGCTGGACGGCCTGTAGTTGTACCTCGTAGTGGTCGCTTTCGGTGGCGTCTTTGAGTTCCGGTGGAAGGTCTGCCTCTTGGCTTGCTTCCCGTCTTCTTTTGGTGCCGTCCCACGCGATATGCGCAAGCGTTGCCCTGTCACGTTTACATAACTTACACACGTCGTCCTGGAATAGGTCTGGGAGAATATGCTTCCCTATTACTGGGGTGAACATGCATCTTGTTTGTAATTGTCGAAACACCACCGCCTCCTTCCTCGTGAGGTTGGGGTGGGGTGCCGGTAGTAGCTGCCTGTCTATACTTCGTCTCACCCTAGCATGGACTAACCGGGAAGGCTGAGCTAGCGCGAGCGGCCAGCCTTGACTGCCTTGACTAGAGCACTTGCTGCACGAGCGCTCGTGCAGCCGCCGTGGCTTCATTCAAAGCGACTAGCTCGCGCTTTTAGCACGCGCGGCTAACAATAGTCCATACTAAGGTGAGACGAAGTATAGCCTGAATGTCCTAAGCATTTCTCCATACTCACGAGGTTCGTAATGTGATGACTGGCTGCCGGCTCGGTCTCCCAACGCGCGAGCCATGGCGTCCGCCACCGCATTTCCCTCCTCGTGAGCAGGGTACCATTTAAGTGTTACTTTCCCGCGGTGAGCTTTTCTCCGCATCCGCCAGTTTTGCGGTGAGCTTTTCTCCGGTGAGTTTTTCTCCGGTGAGCTTTTATCCGGTGAGCGTTTCTCCGCCGCCCCTTGCGAAAGTGTATATATTGTGACTGCAAGCAGGACGTTTTAGCCACTGCCTTTCCTGTAAAAAAACTAGAAAAACAAAGAGCTTGGAGTGCATGGATTTAAGCTGTACGGGGAAGCTCCCAGGTTTCTCTGTTTGGAGCGTTGCGGGTCGGCCGCCATCTTGGACTGATGAGAAAACGAAAGGTATCGGTTTATTTATTTATTTATTTGAATACCCTCAGGGCCCAGAGGGCGTTACAGGGCGGTGTGGGTAAAAACAATGACATAAACAAGAAGACTAATAAAGAACAAATGCCAACAATGCACTATTGCTGGAAAGTAAAATATAGTTCATTCTTATGTTTTAGCAAAAGTGATTAACCGACGCAACTCTAAATACATCGATTGATGGTATATTTACCACGATCGAGGTTCGATGCTGCGGCGAATGAAGAACGGCGGTGGGTGTTACAGCTTCATAGGAAAGATATGGGGAGGCTAATCTCATCCGTCACAGTCTGGGGAATGCCCTTAATACCTCCCGAGCTGTTTCTGCGCAGCGAACGGTGACGGAAGCGACGGCTTCGTGCGTCAAGTTGACGGATTCGGCCAATACCCGGCTAGCTGCCTCCTTCTTTCCTTCTATATCTCTCTCTCTCTCTCAGAAACGTCTGCAGTGATGGGCCCGAGCGCGTGGCTTTGGAAAGTGCCTCCTATGCACGAGCTCTTGTCCAAACAAAAGCATTCTACTGAGCTATGCTCACGCGCCTCGGCATTTTCCTTTACCTCAGACATTAGTGAGATGGGAGTACCGGCTACTGCAGCGAAATCTACCGGCACCAAGTGTCTAAAACAGAAAAAAAAAACTAGAAAAAACAAAGAGCTCGGTGGGCATGGACTAGAGTTGTGTGGGGAAACTTCCAGGCTTTTCTGTTTTGCAGCGTTGCGGGTCGGCCGCCGACAACAGCGCCAGGCAGGGGCTCTCGTCAGCCTTCTTGAGCGTATAAGATATTTATTTATTTACTTACTTACCCTCAGGGTCAAAATACATTACAGAGGAATATTCACAGCGCCTGTCGGTCTAAAAAAGGAAGCCCTATATGTTCAAAAAAGACGCCATGAAAATCGCCAATACAACCTCAATCTCACTGCTCGTATCTCGTATACCAAAGACACGTGATGATGCGCTGCAGACATGGTGACAAAACTATCCGCGGACACTCCTCACGTGTGTTGGAAATATGTCTGCTTCTCTGATTGGAAAGTGTCTGCAGGCAGTATTTTGTA
This sequence comes from Ixodes persulcatus, assembly GCA_013358835.2. Classification (NCBI taxonomy): domain Eukaryota; kingdom Metazoa; phylum Arthropoda; class Arachnida; order Ixodida; family Ixodidae; genus Ixodes; species Ixodes persulcatus. The sequence continues at coordinate 228,610 of JABSTQ010011585.1, forward strand.
TGACCAATGGGACCGTCGTACAAGGAATGCCTCGGACTGTGTCTGGACCCTGCAGACTGTCGTTCCTATGATGTTTTAGCAGCGGGACAGCGGCCTACGGGCTGGTTCGCAGATTTTCGTTTGACCGTGCTATGGTGCCTGAAACGGGGACTCCGACTAGCATGTTTACCGCGTCCACAAAAAGGTGCTCTCTGGATTTCCGCCTGATGACGTCGCAGCCAGAGGTCTTACGTTGTCGTCCGGGGCGACCCTGGCGGTGACAACATCCGCGGTGGAGGACGCGGCAGACGGCTCTTATGGTGCGGGTCGCTCATCCAACTTGACGGTCCACGGGGAAGCTTCAGCAGCCAGGAGTTGGGACGCCGACGCCGACACTCGCGCACGCTCGCGCTTTTCTCCAGAATTGTGGGCGCCTGTAGCATTTATTTCAGTGAAACAAACTTGTAAGCAAGAAAGAAGATATTGTTTTCTTTCTCGCTGACAGGTGTTTTTTCATCGATATAAATCCTACGAGCGTTCACAATGTCGTTTCTTGTTTTTGACGATATTAGGCTTAGGTGGACGTCGGCTCATAGAGCCATTTCGTTTTTTCTCAATTATCTTGTAGTCCAGGCAACGACAGCTTCTTAAACTATCGCGTTCTATCCCAACCGCTAGCTTCACATTCTCACAGAGTTTGGGCTTTCTGCGATGCATAGTTTATGTATTTAGGCGTAAAAACGCGGTTATTTTTTTCTCGGGAACTCCCTGTATTTCACTGACTAACTTTCGAGCAAAAGCCAATAATAATGCAGAAGACCCCTGTGTACTGAATTCAATGTAACCGTTAATTCACAGTCACACTTATACACCATACAAAAGACTGTTGTTGGTTGCAGACATGGTGATATAATTGTCTGCGGACACACCTGAACCATCTTCGAAGTACGTTTGCCTCGAACTCTTCAAACGCGTCTGAAAGACAGTTTTTGTACGACCACTGTGACAGAGTTGTCATACAAAGAAGAAACTCGCCTTAGATACTGTCTGGTCTACAGACCGTCTTTTGTATGATGTATTTCCAGCGTGAGCGCGACTTGATAAGCACCTTACGTTGCTGTAACAGGTGTTTATATAGACATGGGCACTGGGAACTTTGATCATATTGTGACTAAAACATAATGGTTCGGCATGAGTGTCGTAGGGAACATGGGCAATGAAACGCGGTGCATCTTTGTATTAGAATCATTCGTTTGGTTATAGTATTTTTAGTCGTGGTGCCCCAAACCAAATGCCAATAGTTAGTTTGTGAACCAGACAAAGAGTGATAACAAGCCGGTCGTTGCATTACTCAACATGAAAGCGACTATATCGCGTTTCTTGCGTTAAATTGTCGACAGCACTTGAGCAGACGGAAGGTAAATAATATTTTCGAGCTCCCGAGACGAGCGGACGGCGCCTGAAAACAAAGAGAAAAAGAGGATTGCTCGAGGAAACAAGACAAGACTCCGTATACGATTAAGCCTTTTAGTTCTCGCTTTAGATTCTCGCTTGCTCTTTTTTTTTTTTTTTGTAAACAACGTGAGTTTGTCTTCGCAGCTTTTCTTTTGTTCGTTTGCAGTTATGAAAGCGGAGCTTTAAGTCAACAAACAAAACCTTGGAGCTTCGGCGCTCAATGGCAGGGACTTAACAGGTCGGGCGTGCACCGCCGCGAAAGAAACGCTTACAACGAAGATCTTATTTTTCTACGGGTCAATCTTGTCTTCTCGGGATTTCGCGTGCCGACAGAAATCTTTTATTAGTTTTTGGCAGGCGCTCAAAAAACTGGTTGTATATTTATTGCCCGTTCGTTCGATTGTTTTTCCGAGAGAACTTGCGGGTAGTTTTCGCCGTCTGTGGTGGACTGGAAAGAAAAGGAAAAAAAGTTGGTAAATGAGCTATATAGCAGAGACGAAACTCGGGCGAAGTGGGCCTGGCATCTTGGAAAACAAGCTTGGGGTTTTTGCCGGATATTGCCGTCACGATTCGCGCGTCACTTGCACCTGGGGTTGCGAAAATATCGCCCGGTGTTATGTTAAACCGCGCTGTTATCTACCAAAACAATAACCTCGGCGACAATCACGACGCAAACATAAATAAATACGAGGGGCGTTCATAAAGTTCGTATCATTGTCCCGAAGGAATAGAGATTCAGCAATCAAACTCAAGTAGGAGTTAAGACTTTCTCTACATGTTCGCCACCAAAAGGTATGCCCACTTTTTCCAGCGATGGACCACATGCCGGAGGCCATTGTTATAGAACTCCTCGTTTTGAGTGTTCAGAAATCGCTCCACTTCAGCAATCACTTGGTCGTCGTCATTGAAATGATTTCCTCTTATTTGGCCACACTGGAAACGTCTGCGCCATTTAACCAAAGTGTCATAAACTGAGGCGTTATCCCCGAACAACACTCACAGATTGGAATGAATATCCTTGGCATTGCTTCCCTTCAAATGAAAAAAAAACGATCACTGCAGGTACTTGGCACCGACGGGCGGTGCCATTTTGTTTCGACACCGTAGCGGCGTTAACTATAGCTATGCGATGTTTAACTGTGCGGAAACTAGAAGGACGCGTGCTCATGTTGATGCCTGTTTTGTTTCGTTTTTTTTTTCAATTTTTTGGGCCGATAATACGAACTTTATGAACGCCCCTCGTAATTGCAGTACGAAAATAGATTTGAAGAGAGCAGCGCACGTAACAATAAATAAATAAATAAATAAAAGGTATAGGTTAGACTCCCGCCGAAAACTCTAACCGATTCGGAACGCTCTCGACCCACACGCTGTTTGCAACCAAGTGAGCACTTGCCCATACCGCGAGGTGAAGCGTTTTGCGCACGCGCAGTGCGACAGCAGCGCCACCGCAACGGTGTGGCGTCAGGGCTTTTACGTGACGTCATCGAACCGTCCTGTTGGTCATTTCTACCTGCTCTTGCCGAGAAAAACAACAACAAATTTGGTGCGCCGAAACTTATGTTGAAGGAATGTACACGCGCAAGCAGGAGGCCAGCTCGTTTCCCACCCTGACGTCATGACAAGTGAGCCCACGCAGGTTCCGCATGTAGCTTGCGTCGTCATCGCGGTCAACGTGTCTTGCATCGTCACACAACGAGCGCGACGATAGCGAAGGCGACTTCGAGACTGACGCGTCTGCCGCTTTGCGGCGACTCTTTTTGTGCTTGCCGCTTGGGGGCGGGTCGCTGATCCACCAACGATGACGTCATTTGGAGGCCTCGTTTCAACGTGTAGTTTCAGCTTCGTCCTTCATTCATTCATTCATTCATTCATTCATTTATTATACCCTCAGGGCCCGAAGGCATTACAGAGGGGGGAACAACAAGAAGGTTAATGCAAATAACATAATACATATTAGACACACTCAGTAATAAAGTAATTAGTAATTGTACTTTTAAAGAGCTCAGAGTCCGTGATAATGGCGATCGACTGGGGAAGGTGGTTCCACTCCTGGGATGTACGGGAAACGCAAGATGAATAAAACGTGGTCGTGATAGAGTTAGGAATGCCCACCTTATGTTGATGATCAAGACGGGAGGAAACATAGACAGGCCGAGCAATTATTTTGTCGCGCAAAAAAGAATTATGGTGATACATTTTATGGAATAGGGAAAGACGAGAACTTTTACGACGTAGTGATAAAGGTGGTAATGAGAGAGCTGTTTTCATAGAGGTGACGCTAGCGGTGCGGTGATAGTTTGTGAGGATGAAACGAGCGGATCTGTTCTGAACGGCTTCCAATGTAGATACGAGAGTGACTAGTCCGGGATCCCAGACAGGTCCCAGAGGGTCCTTCGCTGAGCACTCTTCCATAGATTGGAGCGATTGGCTGTCCTAACTGAGCTTTGCGGGAAAATCGACGCTCCAGATGTCTTAGAGTGTAGGTATCGTGTGGTTCGTTACGTAGTTAGAAATAAATATAGTGTCAAATACGACTCCATCCGAGCACATTGGAAAATTTTAAACTAAAAAAAAACGGCGAATATCCGAAGCGTGAAGTGAATATTTAATGTTAAGATATCACACTCGTCGAACGTTCTATTTTGTATGAAATGCAGTTCGTTTCTTGAATATGCACGAATAAGCACATTCAAGGAATTCTTCGTTGCTCTCCAATACGCTTACTGGATGTTTTTTTTTGTTTTTTTTTGTCTCTTTGACAATTTCTGTTTCATCATACGTAAGGTTTTTAGCTGGCGTTGCTACTTAACGCTGAAATCGTTTTTGGTGGTATAAAATTATTCTGCCCCCTGCCTCAATAAATCACCTTAAAAAAATTCTCGATAATATTTTTTTTTTGTTAAACTTATAACGTATAAGTTTCCGAACAAATGCCCATTAGTGTGTTTCAGCATAGCTGCGTTCCGCGTAAGCGTATGTGGAGCCAAAAATTCGGAGATGATCGAGTTGATTAGGAATCCGTATGGACACCGACAATTTAAAGTAAACGCGAGCCATGGCATTTCATGTCCACGATTCTTGCCTCTTGATTGGTTCGTCGGCGTTCTTATTGGCTGATGCTGCAATCTGATTGGCTGAGGAGCGCTAATGAGATGCGTGGACTATGCTTCTTGGGCAGGAATGGCGGTGTCGTCGGTACGCCGAGCTCTGATTGGCTCGGAGTGGAAGGACAGGGGGTAGACCTTCGAGGCACCTAGCGGTGAGGCCTACCCACTATCCTTCCCATGAGAGCCAATCAGGGCTCGGCGTCTTTCTGACGTCACCACAACCCCTGCTCCAGAAGCAGACGAACTTGCACTTCTCATAGTGAGGTAGAACGTCACGATATCAAACGAAGATAACCAGAGTGAAAGTTCGCGGTATTTCATTGGGTTTCAACACCGCGACTTATCGACGCGCGAAGCCAAAAAATAAAAGCGAAACTTATTTTTTTTTTTAATTTTTTTTTATTCGGCCCCGAGTATTTGTTTGCGCCATCGTCTCGAAGCGAATCGCCTTTCGGTGACGGCTGTCAGCGCTCGACGGTGTCGTAAACCAGGGACAGCCGATAGCGACGAGGCAATAAATGAACGCTTCGAGTTGTAAATGCCTCGACGTCAATACTGCGTTTCGCCGCTCTGGATCGGCTGGGATAGCCGGTAGCGTCTGCTAAGCTCCATCGTGAAGTGAAACAAAGTGTAGAAAGAAAAGAAAACGATCTAAAAATGCCATCATGTTTGCGGTGAAGTAGCGGCAGGCAATATAGAAGAAGTGGCGAGGAAATGGTTAGCGATTGAGACATTTTTGTCAAACAGTTCACGCGCTCCTGTATCAGGCTGTCTTTTATCTCTCAATATCTTATATTTTCTTTTATTGTTTTTTTTTAATGTTTTGCCTCGCGCTAGCTGCTGCGGCTACTGATGGCGCCGTTGAAGCGTGTGAATAATATTTACGCCTCGTCCTTATCTTTGAGATCCGGCGGGCTTTGAACGCTCCTCGGGCGCTTTCTGGAGAAGTGAAAGAACCTCTCGGGGTCTTCGGGCCTGAAAGCGTGTCTTGGTTTCTGATTTTGATATTTGTTTTGTTATGATTCAGACTGCACGCCGTTTTTACGGAGCTTTTAAGGCACCCGCTCCGGCAGTCCGGAAGGCCGTACCTTTTCACGTGGCAAAGAATATGAGCATTTTTTTAAACGGCATAACATTTACAAGGTTTGGTTGCTTCCTCGCAGCAAGCAGTTAAAAAGTCAAGACTACAGCGTACAAAATACTCACCAACAATTTTAACATTTTCATAATAACAACAAACAGCTTTAGAAGTTTTGAGTAATTAGTAAGGGGAGTATAATTTAAAACAAACAAACAAACAAGTGTACCCTCCCCTTTCCTATCAAATAAAAAGAAAAACAAAACGAAGGTATGTGGAGAGCAAGTCGTCTGCTTCTTGCGAAACTTGTGACGTCATAACGACGCAGAGTTCTGATTGGCTGCGATTGGAAGAATAGTCGGTAGGCCTCAATGCTAGATGCCTCGAGGTCTAGCCCCTATTTTTTTCGATCAGCCAATAAGAGCTCGGCGTGCTGACGTCATCGCAACCGCTGTGCATGGAGCAGACAAACTTCCGCTCCGTATTCAAAGCTGATTTAGTAATGGCACCACACATTGTCGTTACAAGTAACGCTTGTAAGTGGCATCAGTTTTCAGATTTAAATCGAGAAATCAATTTGCAGCAGTGTTACTATCAAAAAAAATAAAAAAATAAAATAGAGCATAACCTTAGTGTTTTGTATATTACGTTGAAGTTAACTAGTAATATTAAAGACACCGGCTAAGTGGCACAAGCAGCCTCCAGATATAAAAGGTTCAGCTGTATCCGTGCATCCATCCATCTGTGATCTATCAAATGCTTTACTGCAGGTTAGGTTTTTTTGTAATGTAATTTAACGTAAGAGATGCCACTCCAGTCGCCCGCTTTATCGCATTTCCCCCAATTATGGCTTAATTGTGCACCCGTTCGCGACTATATAATTAACCTCAAGCGAGACGGTTGCGTCTTGTTCATATTTACCATTCCCTCTAGCCAATTACAGATCGCCATGAACTAATCAATGAGGATGGAAGAATTAGAACTTCCGGAGTTGATAATATTTCAGCCTACATAAGTCTAAAACTATATATATCGTGCTTGTAATGGTAGCTACGCGACAGATTGTATAAGGGTTTGTGTCCGTTTTTGTTTTGAATTATAAATTTTGCTCCGCAAACAGGTATTCAGAGGCCAGGTTCGCGAAAGTCTTACGGTAAAAAATAAATAAAAAAGTGTTTGCAACGAAATTTAGTACAAACTCGTATTCACGGAACGAATTGATCGCTAGGTCTGCATAACTTGCGTTGTGAATAACTTACGAACTTCTTAACTAGCTTCTTGTAGAGTTGACAAGTTTTTCGTGAATCTGGCTTATGCAGATTTGAATGAACGTTGAACTCAAAGTGCTTTCAAATATTCCATAAAATATGTTTTTTTTTTTTTGCTTCTTAAATTTCCCGATGACGCAGAGATATGCACGTATATTTTATAGAAAGAACTTTTTCAGGTTGTGCACGAACAAAACGAAGGAGCAGCTATTCGAGCTCGTCCGTTTTGATAAGCTTTCAAATGAAAGGCGGATGAATTTATCGATTAAAGATTATATATTCATATCGGCGGCCGACTCTGTTTAGGATTATAATATTATAAGTTTTGAGGAAAAATCTATGGCCTCCACCCTAGAGAGAGAAAAAAAGAAAAAAAAAAAAGAAAAAAGGAATCGTGATTCGCGTGAACGTCAGTTTTCAGTCGGACGTTATGATTTGTATCATGTCTAACATGGACGACGCGCAGTGGAGAAGGCTATTCGTGAAAATTCGACGACATGGTTTCGAAAAATGAGCCTTGTTCTAAGTGTGCAGTTCTGTCCAGCCGTGGTCTCACCGCTCACCCATGGCACAAAAGGCAGTCTGCGGCCAGTGTCTGATTTGCTTCTTGGGTGACTGTTGTGTCACATTGGCCGTACGAAAATCCTACCTGCGGACATGTTCGAAGAATTCAGATATGTGAAGCAAACGTGGTTCGAACGTGTCTTAGGCGATTCCGCAGATCACTCTGTCTTCACGCCCGCAGCAACACCACCGTGCCTTTTGTTTGGTCTATGAGCAGTGTGATGAAGGTAGACGTTGCTCGTTACAGGGATTCAAAATGGACGCGTTGCCCGTGCTTGAAAATAACGCGTCGTTTTCTCCTTCTTCCGAATGTGTCGTTATTATACATCTTTGCGAAGATCGTCTTCTTTGCGCTGCCATCTTTGTCTGCTGGGCTGTGAAACGGCTTCTGAGAATGCGCTGTTCATCTGCTGTGCGGTATATCAGACGCTGTGCATGCGTCAACAGCTAAGTGACTTGGCATTTTTCGTCCGGGTGATAAGCGTAGAGCCGTATATACAGAGAGTTTGGCCATTCATTGGAAAGTATAGGAGTCAAATAAGAAGACGCCATTGGCAGAAACGCGTACTGGACGTGTTCCGGGGCGTCTTCACGAATTCGAATGTTGCCAACTAGAAGCCGGAAATAATAGCCTGGCGGTGGTTGCGAGAAACGAAAGTAATAAGCGCGTCGGAGTAACTCTCGGTGACTGAAAATATGGTGCACGTGATGTTTCAATCACGGTCATCCAAAATGATGGTGGAAGAGTGCGACTTGCGGAACGATCGACATAATCCGTACGCCAGGCGCCGAGGGCCGGGAATCTGCCGTCCGAGCGGTCACACTCTGTCTGGGAAAAACAGAGTTCGAGCGGCACATTCGTTTCTTACATCTCTCTGCATGATCGTAATCGAAACGTAACGTGCACCCTATTTTCAACCATGAAAGGTTGCTACATTTAACTTTTACGCGATTATTAAAACCATAAACCTACGATTAAAACTGTTTCTCGCTACCACCGGTAGGGGATTATTTTCGGCTTCTGGTGGGCCAAGAGAACGTGTCAATCCCTCTTTCTGCGTCTGGTGCACGCCCTAGCTCTGTCCGCTCCTCCCATTGACCAAACTCTCTCTATACACGGCTCTGATGAGCGATGCAAAGGTCTATACGAACCAGAATAGCCTCTTTCAATATTAATCGTCGTTAATTAGTCCTCGTTTTTTTTTTCTTTTTAACGCGTACGTTTAGGGGATGATGGTGGCTAAACTGACATACGTCGTGGGCGTCTTCTTTTTTTTTTTTGTATGTATTGGCTATGCTTGTGTTGTATTGGCTATGCTTGTGTTGTACGCGTTTCCTTCCTAGAAGAGAATAAATACATTTACTCGTTATTTCATCGAAGAGTGAGAAAAATACGTTACCGGTTCCTTCTTTGGAAATCTAACTATAGGTAGTTATTTTGCGTTACGAAAAAAAAAAAAAAAGTAAGGCGTTAGTTGCAGCGCGTTGCGTACGAGTCTGGCGAGGTACCGCCGTCTTTGTTATTCGGGGTCCTCACGCGAGGGAGAGAGGACGAGAGAAAGACGGAGCATGACGAGGCAGAATGGGAAGACGCGAATCGAGACGACACGTAACGAGACGAGGCAGACCGCGGAGGCGGAGGAATTCTCGTCTTCCCGGGACGACGGGCGCACGTAACCGCCGCGAGTAATGGGCCGTACTCAATCCGCGCCAGGGTTGTCGCCGGTGACGATTACACCCGCTGCGAACGCCCCTCCAACAGGGCGGGCACGGGAGAGGAGGACCGAGGAAACGTCCCAAGACCGTCGGCGTACGGGAAGGACACACATTCCGTGTCACCATATACACGACGGACCGCTGAGGACGCTACGAGCCACGGAAGCCTATTCGAACGCCGTGCGAGTGTCTCGTGACCTTTGGAAAGGGGTGCAGCGACAAGTACCCCCTCCGGTCACACCGCACAAAAGACAGTCTCCAGGCGCTGTCTAGAAGACGTGTTTCTACGCCGGGCCTGTCAGATTGGTCGTGCAAAAACTACTGCGGACATGCTCGAACCGTACACATGTACACGAAGCAAAGACGCTTCGAAGATGCATGAGGTTTGTCCGCAGATAATGATGTCATCGTGTCTGCAGCCGTGTTTTATTTATTTATTTATTTTTTTGTGAGACAAGCAGTATGGCGTGGCGAATCCCGAGCGTCCTTTTAGGGAGTTTTAGCAGGTCATTTCCACATGAACGGTTCGCCCTCGAATGCATCGGCGACGCCACTGCGCATGCGCGCGCGATCCGTTCGGGGCGTCGGGAGGCTGTTCTCGTTCGTTTCTCCCATTCCGGCCGCTGGAGTCGTCACCGCAATGCAGCCAGCACCGTTCACGACTCGGGTAAAAAAAAAAAAAAAAGATGGCGGTCGGTTCGGCGACTGACTTCGCCGACCCAGCCGAGCTTTAGCTTAGGACAGCGGGAGGCGATTTGCCGTCCTGTTACTCTGCTTCATTCGAGATTCTGAACCAAATCAATTCGAGGACTGCTCACAATGGTAAGCGATTGTGAATGCTGTAAACTGCTCATGCTAGTCAAATTTTGCAATCTGCGGGCAGACTAGCTGCCGTGGCGACCGCGAGGAGACGAAATGATTCGAAAGTAAACGGTCAGCTAGACGATAGGGACAAAACACTGACAGGGAGAAACAGAAACAGAGACATACACACCGTTAACTATCAACTAAAACTTTATACTTCGTCTTCATCACTTTGACCTCGCTAAAACTCCCTATTATCGCTTCTCAGTCGACGGGATTGCGGCATTATTTTGTGTTCACACTCGTGGATTCGCGGCGGTCGGATTCGCGCCGGCGGCGAGCGGATTTAGGAGTTGGGTGGCGAAATCGACTCGTTGCCGGCGGAAAACCTGGATATGGGTCCCGGACCGATCCAGATTTTTTTTTTGTCGCCGGTGCCGCGAGCGGAGTTTGCCCCCGGCTCCCAAATCCGCTCGCCGCCGGCGCGGACCAGCGCGCGAATCCGAAAGTGCGACACACACCATTGGACTTTAATAACGTCGAAGAAGGAATTCCCTAAGCGAGAAGCGTGGACACAATAGGCCTCGGCCTTTTAAGCGGTCAACGAATATCGAATAATCGGAGCCCGTGCGTCGTCTCGTCCAGATTCGGCCCACTCGGCAATGCGGCCCAAGTTGGACAAGACGCGCCGACGCGGCGCTCCTGTCAAATCTGTGTCTCATTCTACACTCTACGAAATGCCTGCGCGTCTACTTACCCGCCAAACACTCGAAGAGTCAATCATTGCGATCTAGGATGAGCAGCTCAGCGAATGATGAGGCGCAACATCCGTTTCGACCTAAAAATGAAGTCTGCTCTGTGGTATTACGCAATACAAGCATGACGCCTCATCATTCGCTGAACCGATCATTCTAGATCGCAATGATTGGCTCTTTGAGTGTTTAGCGGGTAAGTAGACGCGCAGGAATTTCTTAGAGTGTAAAGAATATCAACAGCGTCTACTTTGTCGCGAGGCACAATTGGGAATACCAATCGCTGCTATCTATACGGGCGGAGCTCGGCGAATGGCCAAGCTGGAAATATGTCTGAATCACGGTGAAACGCCGTTCTCAGCCAACACCTTCTACAGCGTGTAAACTAATACTTTCAAAGGGGTCATGAACCGATTTTCCTACTTTCGCTAAATACGACTTAGAATCACTCCCCAACTTTAATAACTGAATAAACTTGCCAATTACCCTACCCCAAAACCCAATATAACTTTTCGCTATCTGGATTATGGAACAAGAAATCTTATTGAATTCTATCTGGATTTCCGGTTTTCAAACCGGATTTCAGGTTGCCAATACATTTCCAGTTAGATTTCTTGTTCCGTAATCCAAATAGCGAAAAGGTATATTGAGTTTTGGGGTGGGATAGCTTTTCCTTTCAAAAAATAACAGTCGCAAAAAAAAAAAGGAGAAATATGAGCATTGTTTATCCCTTCAGCTCGGAGCCAGAACAAGCGGCCACGTAGCCTGGTGCCTATTCTATGCCGCCAACGTTAATCATAGCCACGCGCTGGGGTTGGCAGAGTAGAAAACGCCTGCTGAGCTCCAGGCGTTGTTAGAGTTCGGCTATTCTCATCACCGTAGTAGTTGAACACAAGCCACTACCCGAGTGTCCGCCGAGGCGTTGCTTGTTACGAGCCGAAGTCGAGCGCTCGCGCAGTTCTCCTGTTCAATCGATGAGCCGCTCTCGACTGTCGTCGTGGGGGTGGTTTTGATCCCACACTTAAGTCATCAAGCTTTGCGAACGCAAGAAGACTGTAAAAAATAGTCCCCTTTTATCCTGGCAATTTCACCGCGACAGAGAAGCTTCTGCATCAGTGGTGGTCTGTGCGAGTATACTTGGGCCAGACTAGGACCAGTACGCCTCTACAAAGTCATGAAAGGGAAACTGAAGCGGTTTCGTATATGACAAAAAAACATTTTAATGGCCTTCATTCTAGCTTCAGGATCAGGAATATCGAGATTATTTTTCAACTCGGTGCACGGAGGCTTCAGAAATTAATTTTTGAAGTACCGCCCGAAGCCCCTCCTTCCCGGGGCGTGACGTCACACTAGGAGTTTTCGGAATCTCTGCTCTCGCGCATCTTCAGCGCCTGTCAAAGCTATGCACGCGCACTCTCGCTATTTTCAAAAAGGTCAGAAAGAGACGTCACGGCTGGGGTCAGTGCGGAAAAATATACCTGGCAAGCTTGCCATTGCACGCGCTGCCCACACGAGCGACACGCGCTTGACGGCCCAAAGATCCTAGTATGACGTCACGACTGTTCGGAGGTTTTTCGCGTCTGGTCGGAGGTTTTTCGCGTTTTCTCGCTTTTAGTTGCATCTCCAGGGAAAACTAATGTGATATTCAGATTCACGGGATAATAATACGCCAGAATTCACCTCTAACTCGTTTTTTTCAAGAAGTGTTTCAGCTTCCCTTGAACATTCCAACCCCATATCAAAGTCCGAAAATGTAGCTCCAACCAAAACTCCAAAGGAAACCCGACGTTTCGAAACCAACTCCATTTCTTCTTCAAGGGTGGCTGAAAGCACGCGGAACAGCAGCAACTCCTAACCTCTTCGTCTTCAAAAAAGAGAGAGAAAAAAAAATTAAAAAAGAAGAAAGCAGAAAATCAAAAATTGTAGAGTATTTTTTTTTTAGTTATGGAGACGGTCATCTCTTCAACTTTCTCGTCAGGTCACGGAGGCCATGTGCGTACACAGAGGTCAATGCGCCCAGGGACCTGTTTAGGTTTCCTGGCGTATGCTGAATTAGGTGCACGATTCCAAGAAGAAATAGGAAAACTTTTCTTGGAGTCGTGGCAAATCGTGGCGAGGGAGCGCCGTCCGATTCGGGTTCTTTTGCGGGATCGTCGGCTATCATAACATAAAATCGGCCCGGCGCCCCCTCGACGGGGCGAACGCCATCTCTCGGCAGTACTTCTCACTACGAATACATGGCCTTCGAAGCGGCGGCGTAGATTGCCCAAAACACATTTTTTTTTTTAAATTTTCTTTGGAACAGGTAAGCTCATTCCTTGATTTCTTTTTTTTTTTAGCTATAAATTTTTACCGCCAGCTTGCACCTCTGTAGTGAATTGGAGCGCGATATACTGAGAGACATATTTCTGCAAGCCGTCTAAAGCGCCTGAAACGGGTTTGTTTACATGATCTAGAAACTAAAGCCTGCGCGCTTCGTTTAGTTACGTCAGCTACGTCACTGCTCCTAGGCCAAGCATGGAGAGCCAGCAGAAGGTCTTCATCACCGAGCACCTGCGACGATGCCTACGAAGCACTGCGGATAACGAGAAAATTACGTTTTTGTTTGTTTTTGTTTTATGCGTGCATTCAGTCTAAGCGGCGAAGATGGAAGTGTATTATAAGTTGCAACAACTAAATGTAAAAAAAAAAAATACAATATTACGCGTTGTGACAGCGTAACTTTAGATTGCAGGCGGCTGCAAGCGATGCAAAGCCAGACATTATATATAGGTGCCCAATCGGGCAATATAGGACGCCGTCGGAAATACGGAGTCAAGACGCCTGCTCTTTTACTGCGTCCGTCGGCGACCGGAATCTCTAGTGTTTTCATGTGTGCGAATGTGAGGAGTCAAGTGTTGTGTGCCGCGGCGTGCCGGGGAAATTACGCCGGTGAACGGAAGGTCCAGATATTCTCTGTCCGAACCGACGAGCAACGGCGTATCCAATGGATTACGGCAATTCCGGAGAAAAAGTTCAGGGGGGCTATGTTCGACAAATGTTTCGTTTCTCCTAAAAAGAAACGGAAGTGACGCAAGGTATGATATCGCGTCTGATTGGCTAGAGGCTCAAACGACGAAAGAGGGAACTTTCGTCATTTGACTCTAGCCAATCAGACGCGATATCGTCCCTTGCGTCACTTCCGTTTCTTTTTAGGAGAAACGAAACATTTGTCGAACATAGCCCCTCTGTTACATGTTTTTCGACGGCATGTTGGTTTGGCATATTTCTGTTTTGGCGTTGCACTTCCGGATGGTGCTTGTGCCTGGAAGAATTATAATATAGGAAACAACTCCACTATTTTCTATATTCTCTCGGAGGCGTAGTAGGCATTTTTAGAACGCGATATCGCTCCCGGCGTGTGAAATACCTTGTTGGTTGTAGCCTGCGAGCATACCTGCTGAGCGTATTTTGCTTTGTGTTCTAGCAGGTCGTTGAATAATTGATAAAAAAAGTCCGTGTCGCCAGTCTCACTTCTTGCCCTTCGTCCCGACTGTAGTTCACGATCGACGACACGTTCTAATGCGATTGTCCAGAATAATTTATTGTGGAATGTAGAGAGCAAATACTAACGACATCGGGATCATCCATTCCAGTATTAAAAATTACCCTGGAATTTAAGTACGCATATGTATATCTGCAGACAGCATGAGGAATTTTATTGCGCATTCATAATGCATATGACAACCAAAACGGTAATGATTTGTGTTTTCAGTTATCAATATTTGTGGCTCATTTTCGTAGAAATAAATCGCACAAGTTCAATGTCTGCCTAAAAAAAAAAAAAAGCTTTCTAGTACGCGCTTTATTTTTTTTTTTAAACGTAATAATATAATTTTAATGCAGATGTTATAATTAATCCGCAAGAACCGAGCACGTCGCTCAGTTCTTGCGCTTACGTGACCAACGAAAAGTTGTCAGGGAACTGACACTAACTATGCCGCCAGATTCCGAAGACCTGAACACTTGCGTTATTTTCACCTTTTCGACTAACATTCAACTGGACATTGTGTGCATGGAAAAAAATGATGCTTTAGTGCAGGATGTCGGGTCTCCTCCAACTAAAGGCGAAAGCAGGACGTGTTCCTAAAAAGTTAGATGTAATAATAATAAAAAAAGAAAAAAAACTGTAGAAGGAAATATACGTTTGTGCTTATACAGCGTGAGGTCGGTCTGCTTTTGAGAAACGTTGACACTGGTTTATGCTGTAGATGAGAGATTTTAAGCAGTGCAGTGCCTTCTGTTGCCTGGGTTTTTGACGTGCACCACGCAGTTGTGATACACAACCGCACGCCGATACGATGCTCATCAAGGTCAAAACGGGCAGGGGTGGGGATTGACGCCGTGATCCCTTGCGGGTTCTGCAGTGTGAGCTTTCGCTCCACGTGCTCCGAGCTGTGGTGCGCTAACATATTCGGCCACCGATGCCCCCCTGAAGGGAACCACGTCTCTGTACGTAGCCGCTGGGTAATTGCCTCGAGGGACGCACTATACATTGTGTCACGGATCATTTGTTACATGACGGCCTTCTGACACGTAGTCGATCAGTCACTCTTCGTGCCCGCATTTGCTTCTTTTTAAATAAAACGAGCGACCCCTTAAGCGGCGTAACGTCACTTATTTTGGTACATTTTCTCGAGCACAAAAGTTCCCGTCCAATCTGTGGTTGGAGGTCGAGAGCGTTCTCCTACTCTCTTGTTCTGCCCAGAGGCCCTAATCAACGCTATCGGAGAGTATCCTTACCTCTACGATAAGCAGGATCCCGATCACAAAGATCGGGACAAAAAGGAGCAGGCGTGGAAGGCCATCACTGCAATTTTCGACATGACATGTGTACAGAGCGCGACACTGTTAGCGCGAACAAGTGATCGCCGGTTTTTCTAGTTTATCTCTTTGAAAACAAGGGATGCCACCAAAGTTATTATCGCTACGGAAAGAGATCATTTTGTTCTATAATGTAGGCGATAAAATTGCGTGCTCGCTAATACTATTTAGAAGTAAAATGCGAAAATGCGCCGATGTCGTGTTCGCGCTATCAGTGTCGCGATGTGTACGTACTTCGCGCTCACCTTTCACTTTACGTTTCCGGGGGACCCAGGCCCATATTGAAATGATTATTGCACTACTGGCCCCTCTCGTCACCAAATAGTTCAGCCGCTACAGGATAGTGCCGTGTACGTTGCATGTTTGGTTGGCGGTATCTTCCAGAAAACCACCTGAAAGGCCGCTAGGCATAAAATACTATTTTTCATACTTTCTATTTCTGTGGTAAACACGAACATCAAAAAAAGGTGTTTCAAAATAAAATATTTACGATTGCAGACCGTCACTTCGGTTTGATAAAAGAGATCGAGTTGAATATTTGCGTAAAGGGTGCAGTCGCTAACGTTTACCACGAGTGTTTTGAGTCGTCGTAACTTAACAGACAAAGCTTCTATTCAGGAAAGCTCTAATTCGATTATTTACGTCGTCGTCATGCACGGGTAAGTAACATTCGTACAACCTTTCCATTCGAAACTACAGGGCGCCACGCTGCAGCGTGTCGCCACAGTATAGACCAACTCAACTTGCTGACGTCATACGACCGCGGTGGCGCTGCTGTCGGTACTGCGCCTGCGCTAATGCTTCATTCCTCCCAAATTTGGCTTCTGCGCATGCGCAGTGCCCACACCTGTTGTGGGCAAAGGGGGCTTGTTTGTAAACAGTGTGTTGGTTTATATAGAGCCCAGCGTCTGGCCGACTGTGGTTTTCGCGCGTGCTGGCCCAGCTATACTTCGTTTCACTTTATCTGCGAGCGAAACCAAAGCTATACTTCGTCTCACCTTAGTATGGACTAACTGCGAAGGCTGTCCAAGCGCGAGCGGCTAGCCTTGACTGCCCTGCCTGGAGCACTCGCTGCACGAGCGCGCGTGCAGCCGCCGAGGCTTCATCCAAAGCAACTGGCTCGCGTTTTTCGCATGCGCGGCTGACAATAGTCCATGCTAAGGTGAGACGAAGTATAGAAGCGCGAGACCAGCGCTTTTTGCATTTTTCCCCAGCTCGCGCGCTCGAGCAAAGCCTGAACGCACAGGCGCTGGCGACTGTGGTTTTCGCGCGTGCTGGCCCAGCTAGCCCAGTGGAACAACAGCTACAAAGGGAACATCTTTTTTTAATTAATAAATGCGTATTGTTTGAGTTAGATCAGATTAATTTCATTTAAATCAGATCTGTGCGGGTTTAAATCACTTCAGCTGGAAAAGAGTAAGTTCTTACCGCTAGAATATGGTTTCTTTTCAGATATGGTTGCCTAATATAAATATTTTTAAGGCTTTTTATATATATATAGAAAGTCAATGGAAAGCATAAAATGGTAGACATAGGGTAAATGGAAAAGATTTTAGGGATTGTTTTGGGGGGAAAGTGTTTGATTTAAGTCATCATAGCCAAATCGGTACTCTTTAATTGCACAATTTGAGTCACGATTTAATACAACTTTTATATCATCTGGATTTTCCTTCTTTCGAGTGAAACGAAGTATATGGGTTGGCAGCGACAGCGCGCAGTCAGGTGACGTGTTTCACGGCTCCGGATTGGCTGGATACGGCTCCTGGCGTCCGTCGCGGTCCATCGTGTACGGTGAAAAGTTCGGCGACGATGGTCCAGGGACGGAGAGACGTGAATCGGGACGCGCCGAGAGAGCCAAGGCGAAAAGAACGGCGAGCAAGCAAGCGACAGAACCGGGCGCTCTGTTTCGGCGATCGAGGAAAGCGAAGACATATCCTTTCTTCCGCGTTGTCTTTCTTTCTTTTTTTATTCTTTCTTCGTTTTGGTCGTCAGTTGTTGCTTTCTGAGCGGCATAACGGCGCAATTAGTGCGGAATGGCCGCGACCGATCCGTGCGACGCTGATGTCGCTACTTATGCGGGCGGGTGCAGCAGGTTGCGTGGATACGCCGCCGCCGAGCACGTCGGTTTCATGCCGGGATTGGAGCTTCGGTGATTCCTGAGTAGGTTTTATCTAGAATAGTATTTTTTTTGTGTGCGTGTTTTTTTACTTGGTTCGTGGGTATATGTGTGCGGCTCTTCTATGTATACAGATGCGGTTGAGGTGTGTCGTGGCTCTGATTTCATAAATACACGCTGCTACCCGGAGACATTTCTTTCCTTTTTTGTGACGTAAGCCTATTTTAGTTGATTTATCTACTTCGAAGCTAATTAAAAATAAACTGGGGGACGTTTATTCATGGTGTCGTTTTGATTGTGGAAGCGATAATGTTTTACATCATTCGCGCAGCGTTTTCACGTGAATTGGAAAGATAGCGGCGGAATCTGCGGTAATTCAGTGATTTAATATTTTGAGCATTTGTGTATATGCAATGGCTGAGGTATACTACATATCGGATATAGTTGTATTGTTTCTTACATTGTTCTCGAAGAAAGACTTTTCTGAAACTTTACTACTGTAAAGAAAGAAAAAAAAAAGAGAGAGAGGTCTTTATCTACATTCTGTTTTTCTTCGTCTTCCCATCATCCATAGGGGAAAATAAGTTGACTAACTAATGAATTAACATTTAATCTCCACACGGACTGGTAGTTTCGAAAATATAAGGTGATCGTAGAGACGATTTAGACGTTGGGGGAGGGATAATATGGCGATTCTCCTAATGGCGTACTCGATACGGAAGACCACTTTGGCAAGTAGAGTGAGACTGATAAACTGGAAATTTGAATGCGCATCACGAGGTAGCGATGTCGCCAATCCATGTACGTTTAAACACCCGTTTAACTCAACAAACACGGTGCGTTCCAAGCCGGCAACTTCTGTTTTCGCCCCACGTGCGGCCGATGGTTGCCAGCTATGAATGTGTTTGAGTACGACATTATTAACGAAGATGTTGGTTAGGGTAAACTTGGCGGATGGTACACCTTTTTTTCCGGAAAGACTGGAACGATGGCGCGAGGAGGCTCAGAGTTCGGAAGCAAAGAGCCAACAACGCACCAATGTACGTAAACGTGAGGCACTGTAGCACACGCAGTGTCAGGGAATTCTCTGGACACACTCGCGCTTCTACACGTGTCGTTGACTATCTGAACAAGCATACGGTTGACTTCCTTATCAAGAAACCGGCGATCGCTTGTTTGCGATACTAGGATCGCGTAGAACTGCACACTGCGCAACAGTGTTAATACGAAAGCGACATTGCCGATTTTTTAAAAAAGATTTCTTGTGAATGGGTATTTTCATGCAGCAACATTTACCTCTTAGGCTAGCGCACTAATTTATCTATTTCTAGTACCATAGTAGAATTTAATAGTAACCTTTAAGTTTTCGGGAAACAAAAACGGGAAAAGTCGTCGGCGATCGCTTGTTGGTGCTAACAGTGTCGCGCAGTCTACGTGAAATTAAAGTTTATTTATTTATTTGTACTATACTGGCCAGCCGCCTGTTGGCAGTCAAGGCAGGGTTGGGCATAGACAGGCACAGACACACACACACAAAGCACGATAACCTAGCACACGGCAAGCGTATATGACAAAACATCGGTAGCAAACAGTTGGCTAGAGCTTCACGAAAAAAAAAAGAAAACAAAAAGTCAAATCGACAACAAATCCGACAAACCGCATAGTGCACAGAAATCAGAAATGTTTTACTTGCTCGATTAGTCCGAAGTCTTTTAGTGTCTTTTAGAGAGATTTAAAATGCACCTCGAGCTTTTTTTTTTGGGGGTGTCGTTGAATGTCCCCCGTTTTCAAAAACAAGTTCGCGATTACCTCGCCCGTTCAACGACAAAAATCGTTTGTTTTTTGCATTTTTTTTTCTCGGGAATTTTCGTAAGTAGGCAACTGATATAAACTGACAGGAGCTTCGCCATAAATCGAATATACGCGAAAGCTTCGCCAGTCTTATTTACGCCGAAAGTAGGAAGTCTTTCTTTTATTATTATTATATAAACGAGGATTTACGTCTCTGTCCCAAGCGACATCCATTAGTATTATTGCGCACTTAAGCCGCGGGCTCTCGCTTAAACAGGCCCGTTCCTTGACTCCGTTCACCGCCACGCTGACGGTGTGGTGGAAGCTATACGCGGTCGCCCGACCAATCGACCGTCTCCCTTCCGTCACCCGACATCGCGTCCCGCAGATGGATACGGGTGTGCCAGCGCGAGCACGTGACGAAAGATGGCCGTATCATCGGTTCGACGAGGACGCGTAGTTTCCAGCGCACTGTCAGCTTAGCGACGACCGGAGTGAGCATATGTACATAGAACCCGTTTTCCCGGGCATTCCGAGCTTTTGCAGCGTTCGCTCGGGAAGCGCGTGCGCAATGCGAATCAATTAGAATATCGATCAAAGTCTTTAATCGTGGCCCTGATGGATTCAGGCAATGCACCGTGGGACAACTTAAAATCCCCGCCCCGCGGTTTCTAAATGCCAAGTGACGTCCTGATTGGATTCAACATACCCGCTTTCACGTCAAGAAAGAAAAAAAAAAAAAAGCAAGTTTTGCGCATTGTTCATACGCGACGCGAAGTAGTTGTTACGAGATTTGCTTGTCGGAGGAATTAGTGGTGCTTTTGGCCCTTGAAACGTGTGCGTCTTCATAAGATAACCTATATCTAGTCTGAAATTAACGTATATATATTTCGTAATTCTGGACATAAAGAGGGAAATTAGTTAGCACGCTCGAAACCCGTTTGCTTTGTACATGCTTCCAACATCTCTGCAGACAGTTGTTTTTTGTTTTTTGTACGACCGCCACTCGAGAAAGAGACACGCCTCGTGCAGTGTCTGAGGAGACCGTCTTTCGTGACATTATGATGACAGCTTTTCGTGCGGCTGTGTGAAGGGCCTCGCCCCCCCGTTGATTTCTGTACGTTTCTTGGCGATAGAGTGCGCGTGGGCGCGGACGGTTTGAAAGGTGCGAGAGCGTCCGAATCTGTCGCGTTATCGGCGTAGGAATTTAGTCCTCGGTCGCAGAAAGCGGCATTCTTCGCGTTTCGCGCGGCGCCGCGCATCTGCGGAAAGTACGATTAGACGTAGCGGAGAATTTCGTGGCTACACTCTGTACACGCCCGCAGACACAAAAAGGAATAAAGAAAACGTGTTTTCCTGACCGCACGATTGATGGAATCCGCCATGCGATCGGCGAGGCCACTACCTAAGCTCCTAAACATAAAAAAATAAAAGGTTTTTACAGTGACAGTTATTCGGTTTCGCAGCGGGTCTCCCAGAGTGTTTCTTTTAGGGCCGTGGCGCTCCGCTAAATATAGCGGGGAAGCTTTCCACGCTAAACTTAGCGGAGAAATGTTCCCGCATAAGTAGAGTGGCGAAAGTTTTCCGCTAAAAATTTCGGATAAATTAGGCGGATGGATACACGAACGCATATAGTCTGCGTGGCGTGCAGCAGAAGAATGTGCACCTCAGCTCTCGCCAAAGTTACCATTTCCGAAACACACACAAAAAAAAAAAGCTTTTTTTTTTTTTGCGGCTTGCGTATGTCCGAATTTTATTTATTATTGTTTAGTTTTTGAGCTTTGTGGAAACAGTCGCGCTTCCTCCTGGCGGAAAGCGAGAACAGCTGTCCGACGCGTGAGTGTCTGTGTGTGCTCGAGTGTCTGTGTGTGCACAGTAGACAGACCGCTGCGTGCAGCCAATGCCACCTACGAGACAAGGCCGGTACCTCTACCCCCTCTGACGTCATTTATTTATTTATTTATTTATTTCAGTCCCCTCAAGGCCCTGAGGCATTACGGAGGGGAGTGGTAGAAGACAAATTTAGAATACAAGCAATATACAAACACTAGAAGCCAAGCGCTAAAAATGTTTGAAAAAATGTGTAAACAAGTTAAGAAATTTATAGAACAAGGCAAACAAACAAAGAAAATTATTAACTTAAGTAAGCAGTCACCGCACTTTTAAACAAGTCAAAGGACGGTATGTTTACTAATTGCGCGGGAAGGCGATTCCACTCTGAAGATGTTCTGGGAATGAAAGAGTTATAATAGGCTGAGGTAATGCAATGAGGAATTCCGACTTTAAATTGGTGATCTACAGTTTGTTTTTTAGTGAAGCATTGGAATGATACATTTCATAAAAAAAGGGACACAACCGAGATATTTTTCGGCGTAATGAAAGAGCAGGAAGTGATAAATTAGTTTTCATAGTTGAGACACAAGGGCCGGCTTGCTAGAACAGCGTCTGAGCTGAGACTGGGTGAAAGAAAGCACTACAAAGGCTGGGGCGCGCGAGCGTCTTGAGACGCAGCTTGAGTCCCGCTCAGCTCGTGCGCTGGCTTTGGCAGTGCTTTCTTTCACCCAGTCTCAGCTGAGACGCTGATTCTATCAAGCCGGCCAAGATGTGCGATGATAGTTTGTAAATATAACACGAGCACCGCGATTCTGTAGAGCTTCAAGATTAGCCACGAACAAGGGGTTTATACATTAGTAGTTTTAGGGACACTGGGGCTAACCTAAAGTTTCTCTTTAGGTAACCAAGCATGGAGTTAGCGTTGGCGATAATGTGGTCAGTGTGCGTTTTTTATGACGTGTTAGAAGTGATGTGCACCCCAAGGTACTTGTAGCATGGTACAGTTTCAAGAGGAATTTCAGAAATTGAGTAAATAGAAGATAGAGTAATTCGACGGGACATATTCATCGCTTTACATTTGGTAGTATTAAGGGACATTTGCCACAAATCACACCAATCAGCCACAGCGTGTAAATCATCCTGAAGAAGGGTGATGTCAGTAGTATTAGTGACTTCTCGACAAATTACACAATCATCAGCGAAGAGGCTAATAGATGATGACACACACAGTGGTAAATCATGTACGTAAATTAAAAACAACAGGGGCCCAAGACAGATCATTGCGGTACACCAGAAGTAACAGGTTTCATAGAAAAATTTACATTGTTAGCATGAACGAACTGAGAACGATTAGTTAAAAAAAAGCATGTAATCCAAGACAGCACGTTATGATCGAGATTAAGTTAACTGAGTTTAAAGAGTAAGCGTTGATGAGGAACTTTTTCGAAAGCTTCGGTGAAATCTAAAAAAACACAGTCAATCTGGGATCTACGGTCAAGTATGGAAAGCACATCATTAGTGAAGGTCAGTAGTTGAGTCCCACAGGAAAGGGATTTACGAATGCCATGCTGGGAGGGAGAAAGAAGGAATTAGAGTCTAAGGGCCGGTTGCACCAACGCCGCTTTGCGCAAAGCGGAGCTTAGCCGGGACCCTAAGCTAAGTTTCGGTTTCGTTCGGTTGCACCAAAATCGCTTATCGCTAAACCTAGCACTAAACTACGCTTATCGTAAGCGCTCAACATTGGGCGCTTTGCTTTTGGTTGTTTCTAGGGGTGTCGCGAACTTTTGTCGAACCTGATTTTTAGGTCGAACTTTCGGGGTTCGACTGGGTCGAACCGGTTCGACGAACCTTCGAACTTTTCACCAGATTCGACCGGTTCGACTTTGTGGACAGTGTGGCCAGACATTAATACAAGCATGTCTAGGTTTGGAGAATTTTTTTTTATGAAAAGGGTTATTTTATTTATTAAACAGTTGCAATTAAAGGAAACTAATTCTAATCACTAAAAGAAGTTAATAACTTAATTCTTTGTACTGTATTAACCGAAATAACCAATCAGCGCTGTCCTTAATTCATCCCTTAGCCATCACCATCCAATCCGAAGCCAACTGGCCAGCCTGTCACGCATGCGCACACGAGTCGAACCTCAATAGAAGGTTCGTCGAATTTTGCACTAAAAGTTCGAAAAAGTCGAACCTGGTCGAACTCGAACCTCAGCCGGTTCGCGACACCCCTAGTTGTTTCTTAATCCTGGATTTAAAACATGGCGGCTGGTTTGTGGCGGTCGACGCGGTGGACGAAATTGGTTGTACAAAGTGTTTTAGGCTACGACAGCGTGAGAGCCTCGACAGAATGGCCTTCGATTGTGACAAGGATGCAAAATATTGTCGCGTGAAGTGTTTATCGACCCCTGTTTTCAAGCTGGATCTCCACTCTCAGTGCGTGTTAGCCCTAACCGAGATACGTACGGAGCTGTGGGGCTCACGTCCGTCTTCACGTTGGTTATTCTGTCAACGTGCTTATTCGTATGTATACCTTACTGGTTTTCGCGTAACTGTAACGTATTGTTATTTACCAGCTTGTTTATTTCTACTTGCAACGCATATCCTTCAATCCGATGAGCGCGTTGAATAGTGGCAGTACATGATCTCGGCGATCAGCTGATTGTCGACCCTTCTGCCGTTTGCATCAGATTGCGACGCTTTTAGGTTATAAAACAGCGAAAAGTCAATTTCTTTTGTTTTCTGAGTTTCGAGACAATCTTCAGTGAATTTTCCTTGTCGCACGAGTAGAATCTTGGCTTCAGAAAACTGTTTCGTTCCATAACCGTAACTTTTCCGGTGATCGCGCTTTTTAGGAATATTTTGCTTTATATATTTCATTCGTGGCGACGACAACTTCTATTCGTGGCGACGACAACTCGACGACTTCTATTCGACGATTTCCGGGCATTTTCGCAGCTGCCGTGGCGAGTTCGTCACTGTTTTGAACTTCATCGGTCTCAGGCATGACTTGATTTTAGTAGTCATCTTACCTGCCTACTTATTTTCGATGATGTTTTGTCTTCAGCGATGTAGCGAGTAGAGCGTCCTTCTCGCGTTCGGTGAGATTTGGGGCCCCCGATGGCTTCTTTATCTCAAAATGTGAGCACGAAAACTACTGTCACTGTCAAAATATTCTGTTATCAACCGATAATAAACACACAATCACAGATGTAAAGAGCATTTGTGTTTATTTAAAGCGTTGACTCCTGCTTTTGAAAGTTAAGCGAAAAAAATGATTGAATTTGGAGACCTTTAATTCGTTACTCACCGAAGAAATACAGCGAAAAGCAGACGGCGACGACGGCTACTACAGCAGGTTTTTTGTTTACATCACGAGATTCCTCTCCGCCAATCGTATTCGTCCCTCTGAGCGTTCCCTAGTTCGCTCTGTTTGTCCCTACATTCCCTAGGCAAATCCAGGGTTTAGCTAGGGGCGCGTCTGTAAAGCCGGGTTAACGTTGGTGCAACCGGGATTTAAACCCGTGCTTACCCGAGCTCGGTTTAGGGCGCTAAGCCGACTTAGGAAAGAGCCGCTTTGGGTTAAGGTAAGCGACGTTGGTGCAACCGGCCCTTAGTAGTTTACCGAATGAGTGAATATTATGTGCTCTAAAAGTTTACAAGGTGCATGTGCTGATTAAGGAAATGGGGCGATAGTTAAGAGGATCATCACCATGTTTATGGAATGGAATCACCTTCCCTATTTTCCACTCTTCGATAAACCCACGCAGTGCCGCTTAGCGTGCATCAGCATCGCCGCCAGCGCGTCTCGAAGCGCCTCGCAACGAGCGCGACGCTAACAGGCGACGACGCCAAGACGTCGGGTCGGGGGTCCACTAGCGATGACGTCATAGTGCAGGCTTTGTCTTCTAGCTGGTATTGGTGCAGCCAACACTGTGCCAGCATGTCGGCTAGCCTTCTAAATCCTGGACTGTTCTGGCTCTTTATTTTACTTCCCACTTTTATTAACGTGGAACGATCTTTGGCTATACGTGTTTGGCATTTCGTAAAGCCCAGATAAAAAGTGAAGCCCGGATAAAAGCGTGACCGCGAGGCTCGACAGTGATTGATTGACGGGTGGCAGACGAGTGAGGTGCTCGACGCTGATTGGTTAAAGGGGCACTCAAGCAGTTTTTGGAGAAGCTACTTTTTGGTGCGATGGCGTCAAGGAAGTGTCAGTGAATGAGTATCTTCAGTTTTAGAAGGCAGAACCGCCTATTAATCACGCAGGAATAAAATACGTGCGGACTATGTTTCTGTGGTTGGACTTGTTCGAGAAACAATAATTATCGTATGTTTGAATAATTTTCTCCTTGCCTTTGT